>DWNE01005620.1:0-13804 GCA_018249875.1 Cecropterus toxeus | reverse complement strand
CTCAGTGTTGCCACCACCGCATCCGAATACGCCCAAATCAATTAAGATTTGACGTTCCTTTCCTATCTCCGACATATGAGTATATGATTGTAAAGAGTATCAATTATTTATGCTGCCCTGAACCTACGTTATCCTGGCATCTGCTAGGGCAACATAGAAATCTAATTTAATCGAAACACTTGCTTGGCCAAAGATCGAACCCGGATTTTTACGTATGATATTCCGCTTCACGTAGTAACAAATTGGAAAAATATAAATAGGTTGATTCTATTTAAAAGTACCACTGCTATACCACAAAGGTATAACAACTCTATACGCTCTATATATTTTACGCTGTTTTATTCCTGAACTACCTATATAAACTTTTCTGTGAACCTTGTTTGAAATGTCATAAGGCATACCAATCGTAATTATTATCTTCGGAGAGGACTTGGGGTTGGTAATAGATACCGAAGTAGAGTTATATGTTCGTTTGCTATATATAAAAATATATATTTGTTTCATATTTTGATAATTTTGTTTTTATTTAATTTAACATTGTTTTATGTTCAAATAAAAGTGTTAACAAACATTGCAAGTTAAATAAAAGCTTTTAAAATACAGTGCATTTTAGTTTTCAATAGTAATTTAACATAATACTATATAAGTTTCGGTTTCAATTTCGGCTGAAAAATCAGTTTCGGACTGAAATTAATTACAACCACACTTCTTCCTGCCTTATATTTTAATAAGTATATTTTGCGCTGTTTCGTTATGGTTTATTTAGCGTGATAAGATAATAAAATTAATATTAATATGTGCATTGATAGTCAGCACATGGACTATAATAAATTAAACAGATAAAGTGAAACCCATTTGGGAGCCATTGCCGATCTTTAGGACTGTCCTACGTCAATATCTAAGTAGATTAGGGTAATCCCTAATCTACTTAAATATTAACGACTATCGTTTATGTATGTAGAGCAGATGCAAAATAAACTATAATGATAAATAAATACTAACTTCAATATAATACTTAAAGCGCCTTACGTTAAAAGCTCTAATAATTGCATCCTATTATTTTCAAGATGATAGAAACGTTTAACCGTGAATCAGTAATCACGTAATTCGTAATTTAAACATACCATGTATGTATAAAGATATCTCGCCGAAACAAATAAAAAGGATTCCACTTCGTATAAGTGCCTGAAACTTGGGTATATTTTATTGTGAATACATTTTTTATTTACGCCTTAAATTACCATAACGAAATATTAATAAAATATGAATTTCATGGCTAGATTTAAATTAGAAGATGCTTCTGCCCCCATATTTTTTTACATAAAGAGAATATAATCTAAATAGAAACCAATCTGCGTACTTTTAGTTAAATATAGTTTAGATCGATGGATGGGTGGATGTTTGCTAGGCAGGACGGCTGAACCGAGCTGGGTAAAATTTTGACTGAGAGGTATATTACAGTCTAGTTTGTTTGCCTTTATCACAAACTAGACTGTGTGAACTAGTCTTTTACCGCAAAATTTGTCGGTACAGTCATAACCGTTTATAAACCAAAAAAAAATAATTTACTCTATTCGTATTGGATATGCTATTATCAATTGCTACCAGACCTTTTTAAAAAAAATGTTTAAATTGTTAAAGGTTCCAGTATATAAAGGTATAGGTATCATGTTTTTAGCACGGATGAAGCCGCGTGCATTGCTAGTATTTTAATAACTCCTAGAATCCAAATGCAGTACTGAGCAGCTCATAAATTTATACGAATGTGAAAGCAAGGCTTGCTACACGTGCTCGTATACACATATGAACATGTGATTTCATAGAATGTTATAGCAGCAATTAATTTATATCGAGATATAACTCGATGCTATATAGGTATATTCTTTTCATAAATAGAAATAAAAACAAACCTATTGTTACCAAATACAAAGATATAAAAGCAAAATAAATAAGCCGTCGGACTTTTGTTTAACAGTACAATACGCGGATTATTAATACTAAAGAATACTTATGTCATAAGCAGGCTTATAGTACGAAGGCTGTCTCTTTCCGTAGTATTGTTTTATACCAAAAAATATAAATAACATCGAAGCGAAAAAGTAGTTATTACAAAATAAGTATCAATTACAAAAACTGTGAAGGAAAATATCGTAAGTATAACCTACCCACACATAAAAGTTTCCTAAACGTTAATAAATTAATCTTCTTAAAGGTGTGTGAAGTCTACTAACACGCAATAATCCCGTAACTAAGGCTTAACCCATTTTGAAAGGGTTCGTGGCAAATAGTTAAAGAGTAGGTAATAGGAAGGTAGTAGGTTTGATGATGAGGCAAGTCTACTATCACTAATGGCAGATGTTCACTAAGAATTAGTTTAAACGATCCATGTTAGTTATTATTGGTAACAGTAATGATAATGATAACTGACACAACCTATATATATAAATATATATATACTAATATATAAAAATGTATGTATGTGTGTTCCTCAATCACGCAAGAACTACTGATTCCATTTATATGATATTTTGCATGGATGTAGATTATTTAACTGATCAGTCTATAGGCTACTTTTGATTTCGATATATTTCGTTAGTCAAAGATGGCGACAATTTTAGTGACGTCACTACACCCTTTGATTTAAAACTTTCATATTTCCATTTTAAATATAAAGAGAACGCTAAAAAGTTGCAAACTTTTAATGACATATACGAGGTGAGCATTTAATTTTCTATCCGAAAAGTCCTTATCACATTTCATGTACCTCCAAGTAAAACCTATTTTTCTGTTACGTAACGAAGCACGGGTACTTTGACTAGTTTATATATAACTAGCTGTACCACGAAGTTTCACCCGCGTTTATTAGAGAACAGTCTAATAAAAAACAAACAAACATAGCGTGACGTTATACAGCCTAAAGCCTTCCTCGATAAATTTACTATTTAACCCAAAATATTTTTCAATTCGAACCAGTAGTTCCTGAGATTAGCGCGTTCAAGTAAACAAACTCTATTGCTTTATAATATTAGTAGTATATGGGCAGGATGTTTTACGTTACACTTTCCGGGAAAATAAAATAGCCCACAAGATGTGACATGTCCTTAGATGAAAGGGATACGGATCCTAAGTTGGTCCTAAGACATTATATGTAATAAATTTTATTGTTTCACTTATTTTTTATATTTATCTACCTGAGCGAATAATATCACATATCATTCAAATTATCGTAACGACATAAATTGAGCTTTTCCTTTCAATCTATAACCATTTCTTGAAATATCCGAACAGTCATTAGGTATTAAATAAATCCTACATATCAAATGTTATATGTATTATTACATAATTTAATATATAAACTCCAACACGTGTTTAATTAAGCCGAGTAACAGGAAGGCATTATGGTTCAGTTAACGGCGCTGAAATCAAGGCTTATAATTAATTGAACTCATAGCTCCACTTTTGAACTTGTTTGTAATCAAGTGTTTAATCGGCACGGCCTCCCCGAAGAATTGGGACGATTAAGGCCAGCTTACCTAAATAGCCAAGTAGGACCAAACATGAAATTCCTCAGTAAATATTCAAGATATATTTTATTTATCGTTAAAACAAATAACTCAAATCATATGGACTTTAATAACCATTGACGTGGCTTTACTTTTGCTAAGTAATTTTATAAAAGTCTCAGGATGGATTCAATTGCCAACTTCATTCGGTCATACCAATTGCGTTATATAATTTGAGATGTTACAAAATTATTTGCGATCAGCGTAATTCTTAGTTCATTTAAAAAAAAGCTAAAAATTGTTTTAATATTATCCCCAACTGAATCGAAAATTTAAAAAAAGTACGCGTAAATTTGCTTTCCTGCACATCGCGTCGGCGAGGCTGGTTAACGCGTTTTTAATTGAACCGCATGGGAAAACAAATTTCGAATTTAAGTAAACCTTCATAAATGATGATGAGCAAGTTTGTGGAAAAATTTTGGCACAAACAACTAAGTCGGTTGTCCCAACTTATTTATTTACGACATTTGTCTTAAAGTTGCGCAAAGCGTGATTTGTCAGTAGGTTAACAGAAAGCCAAGGTTCTATTTGCTTCGTTCGGTATACCTAAAGTAATATCCAAGACATTCCAAGTAAGCCAGGCAATAAGCTAGATGTTACAAGGCAAATATTTTAAGATTTCGTATTCAGTATAACTTTTTAACCTCCGACGAAAATAGGAGTTTATAAATCTGTATCATCTACTTATAAGTAGATGATACAGATTTATATATTTTATCAGATTTATTTATTTCATCAGTTTCAAAGGCGGCAATTGAGAATATTTCTCGCTATAATTAAAGAGGTAAAGAAAATCTGCTCCGCTGTTTTAAGATACTCGTAATTAGCTCCTTTGTAATTAGAGGATTTTATTTTCTTTTATTATTAAAATTCTTAAAACATTTTTCTCTCATATTCTCAGTAGAAAGTAATTTTATGATGATACAAACAGACAACTCTGAATTTGTTTTCAGGATTAAAATAAACTATTACTTAAATTTGTCTAATTTTTATAAGACCTTCAATTGGAAAGGTTTTTGTTTGTCTCAAAAATAATCGCCTTTAAGACAACAAATCTATAAAAACTGATTGTAAATGTAACTCGTTTATTTTTGTAAATTGCTGCGAATGAAAATGAACGATAAGGAGTATTCTTTGAAATAAATGAAACAAAAAGAGGTCTTTTCAATTCGCAAGAAAACTCATCTTATTAAACTTTTAATAACTCTTACGAGTATAAGTTTATCAACTAGTAATGTAAACTTTAAATTAATATAAGCAAGCAATCATTATTTCAATGCGTATATTATCTCACGTTACAACATTTTAACAACTATTTATAAGTTTACTAAACGTTATTATAAAGTTTAAATGTTAACACCACTGACTTCAACCTTTAGTATGACCAGGCGCCGTAATGATATATTTATGTACCCATTTTCACACAAATCTTAATGTCATTACGCAAATTATCTCTACTATTCCTAATCCTCTAAGTAATCTGGAAACAGGACGAATATTTGTCCAAAAATTCACGTCGTATATACCCACAATGTACAGAAAAATGTTATCTGTGAACTGGCAAAAAATCCTTAACCTAGTGATTCGGTTACAATTTATTAAGGTTGTTTTTTTATTCTGTCGGTTTACTTTAGTTGATAATTTCATCTTTTTTTATAAATATGAAGAAGCAAACGAGCAAGCAGCACACCTGATGGTAAGTGGTCACTGCCGCCCATGGACATTTGTAAGCAACTTCAAATAGAACAGGGGTTCTATATGAAGTCTATTACAGATGCGTTGCTACTTCCGAGGACTGAGATGGTCGCCTCATATAAAAATGAGCCGGCAACCACACCCTTCCACCTCACGCAAGAAGTGCTTCACGCTAGAAATAGGTATAGCGGTGGTACTTCCCCGGTCGAACTACATTGGTTCTACCACCTGGCAAATTTAACGTATAATACGTATAAAACGTATTATACTATTTGTATATATATCCGCTGTACGCAGGTTATGAGGCGCCGCGCGTTTGAAAACAAAATAATTACATAAGTAATTTATATAATAACAAACAGTGAGCTGGCGATTGCTAATGTTTCTAATATAATTGTTCACATTATGCACTCCATAATAAGTCTGCTCGCCAAATGCCAGCTACTAATGAAACTAATAACGTTATTATGATATTAAAACAAAAAAAAACTTGGCTGCTTCAACTTTTTTTCCTTCATAATGATTTTTGTTTCATTTAAAGCTTTATATGTGTTTTCTACAAAATAGTAAAGCATAAGTAATATAAAATATATATTTGTAGAACAATCTATTTACTAGCTTTCATTTGATACCCATATTGACGTGATAATGAAAAAGTCGTCTCTCCCACTCTTTCCCCCTATTTGTAGGCGCTATTTTTAAATATGATATAACCTACGTCTCTTTCCAAACAAAGACGATTCTAATGATATGTCATAAGCCACAATCCGTCTAGCCGTTTAGGGTGTAGCGCGTGCCAAATAAATGGACATACATACATGCATACATACATACGCTGAAAAAACATTACCTTCTGACGCAGTCAGGTAAATTATATTGCATTTCTTTTTAATTTTATGACTGACTTAACAACAGCGCTGTACAATAACTTCCAAATCTACTTTAAGAGGTTCGAATTTGATTTTAATTTGAAATTCATCGTATTCTTTGGAGTGAAATTTCTCCAGAAATGTGGTGATTTGCCACTCGGTGAAACGAAACTGCGTCACAATAAAAAATACAAAGTACAGGATTAAATCGGCGATAATATAAGATTTCATATTAATCTGTAATACATGTTATATATTATATCACATAACAAAAAAGTATATATTTAATAATAGGAAACCTTACATTTGTGGAGATCTTCTATACATAAGTTCTAGCTTTAAGCAAATCCTCCGCCTAGGCAGTTTTTATTTATAATATGGATATGGATGTAGCAAACTAACATACCGTTCATCAGATGGTAAATGGTTCACAGATGCATTGCTACGATGCGGTCTAAGTTGGAATGCCTCGTATCTCCTTTGCTGGACTGGAATGCATGCTTGATTGTAGATAACTTAGTTTTACATGGAAATACGTGTGTGTTTGACCTAAATCGCACCTGCTGGTTAGTGATAATTAGTCGTAAGCAGGCTTGCTTATAGGGAGCTTATTCACCTTATTGTGAATACTTTCAGAATATTTTTTCAGTAAATTATTTGTCGTTCATCTCTGAAGGCACCACCGTCACAGCTATTATGGCTTATAACCGCGTTATAACAATATTATCATGTCTACACATTATTGTCCCACTGTCGGGATTAGGTCTCCTCTCAGAATGAGAGAGTTTTTAGGGCATAGTCCACCACGCTGGCCAAGTGCGAATTGGTTTGGGCGAATTTTTTTAGAGAACTCAGGTGTGCAGGATTCCACACGATGTTTTCCTTCAGCGTTAAGCAGTGATGAATAATAGTGTTTAACGTTGATATATTCTGGTTAAAAAGGGGAGACTAATCCGAGGCGTTCCTTAGTCCTCGGGAGTAGCATAGCATCTGTCGCTGACCTCAGGTAAGACATTAATCTTCTGGGGCTGATTACAGTTGGTCAAACGGACAGACGGCCTACATATTCGCGAAGGATTTTACTGATGAGTCCTAAGATTCAATTGTACCTATGTTAGCTTTAAGAGATCACTTTAATATGAGGCAACTATTTTAGTCCTTGTAGTGTAATCAACCCATTATTGTCCCACTGCTGGGCACGGGTCTTTCTCAAAATGAGAGAGTTTTAGGCCATAGTACACCGCGCTGGCCAAGTACGAATTGGTAGACTTCACGCACCTTTAAGAACTCTTTTTTTTCTAGAGAACTCTCAGATGTGCAGATTTCCTCACGATGTTTTTGTTCACCGAAAAGCAGTGATAATTAAATTCTAATACGCGCATCATTTTAGAACAATCAGTGGTGCGCTGCGATTCGAACCTCGGGCTTTCGATTGAAAGGCCGAATTTCAACCATCACTGCTCTTAAGTACTTGTAGTAGCAATGCTTTTGTAATGGATTTCATATTGAACCCTGATATATATGAAATTGTTTATCATCAGGCGGACTGCATGCTCGTTTCCAACTTCAATCTTAAACAAAAAAGACGATTTCTGTTTTGATTTCTTCTCATAATCTTTGCATATAAAGATGAATCTCTATTTTCCTTGGTCAAAGCATCACACGTGAACGGCTGGACTCATTTCGCTTATTCTTAGGCGAAGGTTCTTATAAAGGGTAAAAGGAAAGTTGCTCGAAAATTTAAAAAAATAACAGGCCAAAAATAACCAAATCTTATGGCGTTTGACATGTCTGTTAGCCTTAACAATTCGAATTAAAAAAAATTAAAGACACAGAGTTAAGACACAACAAGAACAAAGTTAAGACACAACAAAGTCGGGTCAGCTAGGGGGGTCGGCTCGGGTTAGCTAGCATACCGGGTGTAATCGTTAAGTGTGCACAGGCGATTATTCCGTAAGTATTACAGATATGAAAAAACTTCAAACTGATATCGAAAGTACTTCACCTAATGAGTAAAATGACAATAGTAACTTTTTTAAAATGAAATAGTGAAATATCCATAAATGTTACATTAAACGCTCCCATACATTTAGTATGAGATAGTAGAAAGGTCGAAAGCCTAGAAGAGTTAGAGATTCGTGTACGTCGTGCAATTGTTTTAATTACTCCGCAAATTTAAAAAAAAAAGTTCATTTAGATACTTTAAATAGAGCCCGTCATTGTATTGCACAACGAGGACGTCACTTCGAACATTTGTTTTGAATACAAAATTTTGTACTTACTAAGAAATAAAATGTATGGGAGAGTTTAATGTAAAGTTTTTGGTTATTTCTCGTTTTATTCTTAAAAAGTTATTATTGGCATATTACTCATTAGGTAAAGTACTGTTGATATCAGTTTAAAGTTTTTAATATCTGTAATAGTTTCGAAATAATCGCCTGTGCACACTTAACTATTACACCCGGTATATATAATAGGGCCTATAAGTGTAATCTATCAATTTGATCAGTCGATTAGGTTACTTACAAAAGACATAAGCTATTGAGATATACGCGCTTGTATTACAATTCACAAGGCGCGAGCCTGTGCTTTTATCACTTTCTGTAAAAAAATGTAGCAAATGATCACTAAGTTCTATAATGGTTACATAATGGTTTAATCCCAACCAAAATCGATAACAGATATGAACCGTGAATCAGTTCTTGCATATCGATTGAAGAGTATAGAATATAGATGCTTGCTAAAGTAGATACATATGTAGTTACCATTATTGTCTTCAGAATCATTGTTGGATATGTGACATGTTTTGCCACTAGGTAATAAATAGTAATCGTGATTAATAATGTAAGTGCATACATGGAACATAAAGGATCTTTATGAACCACTATTAAGATATTGTTTATTATATCCATGTTATAAATATATTTATAAAATAATAAATACAATAGGGCAAAGTTAATGCCTAACGGCATTCTCTGCCTATGGGTAGCTAATCTCCTAATAATTTCCTTGGAAAAAGTATTATTTTTTAGAGGAAATTATGACTTAGCCTTGTTTACGGCATTTAGTTATCTAATATTGAACCAATACGTCACCCGTGTCTGTGTTACGTATGATATCACTGATTATATTATTACACACTAATCTTATTTATACACTTTCTTGTTTGTTTACAATAACGTAATGAGTTATTCTCAATTTGTATAACATTATCAATTTGTATACTAGAACATGATATTACATTTATATAATGTCTATTTAATTACACGTAATTGGTTTAACCTTACTGTTTTTCTCGAATCAAAACAGTATTTAAAAGAAATGTCCTTGGAATAAATCAATAACATAATTCGATATGCATGTCTGCTACAGTACCGCACAAGTTATTTCTTAAATATACTCTATAGGAATCCTTCCCTAACTTTTTATACCGTGGTCCGGTAAGGTTTTTTGTCTTACCCTTGTAACATCAATACCCGCAATCGTATAATCGTAAGTCTATTAATTAAAAAAAAATCCTTAACAGCGAGTCGGACTCGCATAGAAGAGATTCCGTGTGTAAAATGATAAACAAATCTTCTAAAAGTTAACTCGAAATCTCTTTAAACATGTTTTATGGTTAACTGTGTATAAATAAATTGTGTATTTATATACAGTTAACCATAAAAACTTGTTTAAAGGCACAGTGCTGTGGATTTTATTATTTTCGCGGCCCGGTACTGGATCGCTACCTTTCATATGGGAAACGGTTGTTGGATTGGTATTTCGAGGGTAAAATAAAATACATTTAATAATTTTGATATGTTACGGGTACTCACGATATGCGGTTTTTTGAATTTTTTTTTGCCGATATTTTGACCCAGTTACATGTACATGAGTACCCGTCACATATTAAAATGCGTAAATTCCGATAATATTAGTCTTTCGTACATTTAATAAATTTAAACATTGTATTAACCAAATTAATAAATAATAAATTTGTACTTACCAAACACTATCAAGACGACTTCGTGTTATGTAGCACAATCAATTTAATTTCAGGATACCATGCCCACTGTTCATCTTCGATCCTCGCTATTGGATGATGATTCGGCGTATCTTGGAGTCTGGCTCTCGAAAATTCGGCATGGTGGCGTATGAGAGGGACCGTTCCTACTCTGATTATGGCACGGTAAGTCAAAGTATATTGTGTCTTAGAGAAATGCATAAAATGTTTAATAAGGGAGAGATTTAACATTGGCTACATACTGTTCACTTTATGCTTAAAACTCTACGTTACATAGTACAATTATTATGGTAAATAAACAATTCATATTAGTGTACTAATCGTCGCATTTAATTATGATAGTGGTCATGATATGGTCGTGTAATATATGAATATATTGGTTTGAAAATACAATATGCTCGCAATCGGAAAAAAACACTGCCTACATTTAGCGATATTTTGTCACATTTAGGCGTTTAAATATAACTTAGGTATGTAATGTAAACACAAAACAGAGCGAGCAAATGCGCGTATTCCTTACATACTTTGTTTATGAGTATTTACATATAAATGGGTTAAATTAAAATGGATATATTTCACTTTTTAAAGTTTTATCAATTTTCTTTGTTGTTTAGTTATCGAAGAGTTTTAGTTATCATTAAAAATGACGAATAAAATGTTGATCATGGGTGCGATCATTGGGTGATCAAATTATCCTGTGATATTAAGGTATTAATAGTTTTTGTTTATTTATAGGTGCTGGAAGTTTGTGACTGCGTGCATTTAGAAGACGGGCGCTCCATTCTATCGACGGTTGGCGTGTCGCGGTTTAGAGTGATTGAAAGAGACGTACGCGATGGGTGAGTAAAGCTAGTATCTCGGTATTTCGATGGCACCCATTGAGAAATGGTTGTCAACCCATTATGGTCCATTTGCTGGGCACAAGTTTCTTCTAAGAACGAGTTTCAACTAATAGCAGCGTATTTTAGGATTTACTTAGTATTCTTTTGAGCTGATCTGTTCGATGATCTGTTCAAGCTAGATGTATTTAACCTTGTAATCATAATGAACCATTTACAACCCACTATGGTCTATCCGCTGGGCACCGGTAGAGACCGGTGGAGGTGATGAACTAATTTTGAGTAGAGACTCAAAATGAGTTGTAGCGGCTGATAGCAGCATCCTTTGGGATTTAGTATTTTTTCATCTAAGTCAGATGTTTATAAAAAATTTATCCTTATCCATTTAATATATCGTCGGTTTAAGTCTAAGATAAGTAGAAGGAAGCTTTTAATTGTTGATCAGAACAAGGAGTAGTAGTAGAGTCATTCAAAACTTTTTAAGACATATTTAGTGACACTTAACCATATGATATATTATCTATTTTTCTTGCATTTTGTGTCGCAGACATATTATTTTATTTTTGTACTTGCAGATGTGATGTGGCCCGTATCCAGCCACTTATTGATGTGACCCCATCAGACGATATGATATGGGAGTTGCGTGTGATGGCGACGCAAATATCCTACAAGGTATATATATGATATGTTATTATATTATTATTTTATTTTAAATAAGTTCTAATTTTGGCAGTATTTTTGTTCAATTAACTAAGTCGATGCTGTCACCAGACTGTATCTCATGAACCGTCATAACTAACAATGAAAACAGATTAATTAAGGGGGGATCCCATATGAGTAACGTGTTTTTTGCCGAGAGCGCGAATCTCGCACTTGACTGGTTTTTTAATCGTATTTAATAATGTTATGTATCGAATCTAATGCACTATGCTTGGTTTTGTACATAAAGGCGCTGCTGTGGCTTGAGAGTATGAACCGGGCAGTGCGAGCGGAGATAGAAGCGGCTTTCGGTCCTATGCCGCACTTCGACTCTGGAGATGATTGGTGGGAACGCGTTGACGGACCCCAATGGCTTTGGTGGTTGATCGCGATTCTACCTCTCCGATCCGAAATTAAGGTACACTTTCGTTATGAGACATTGATATATATTTTTTTATATTTCTTTACGTCCATGCAACAAAAGATATGCTGTTAATTCATCTTCCTATTTCTGTGAATGGTGGGAAAGCATTGAAAAGAGTAACACTTATATTGCATCAATTTGAATATATTAAAAAAGACTGGAATCTGTGATCTATTATTATACTCATTCCTGATCTTCTCTATTGAGAACAGTACTCAATAGAGAATATAGCGGTTATTAAAAACATGATTAGTGTCTGAAACAGCCATAAAATATATTTATTTACTTATATATTCCAAGCATGTGATTGTCATAGTTGTGTAGTAACAGCAAGGGAGACTTATTTCGGTTATTTAAACTTAGTTCGCTCGAGTCAATACACATTTGTGACCAACCTCTAGGGTACGCAGATGTTCATGAATAATGGTCAATACAGTGGTTAATCTTGATATTTACAGATACTAATATTGTCCACGCGAAGCCTTCTTAAACGCATGATGGCAGTGACCCGAACTCTAGAGGTGATGGACTCAGTGGCTTTCAATAACAACAGCAATAACGAGTGCGATCTCGGCACAGCTCTCAGCACCGAAGAATGGCTGGAGAGAAATGCATGACATGGAAGACTTAAGCCTCTCCCGTGTTTGTATCCTATACGCTACTAGCGGAGGCTTCTGAGCTAACAAGTCCACGAAATATCTACAAAAACCAGACATAAATGAAGTTAACGGACGGCATAGCTTGGTTTCTGTATGTGAAAAGTGTATAGCAGAGTCGACATCGACAGAACAAAACCCGAGAGGCGATCAACCCAACAAATTTACTAAGTATTGGTAGTACTATATTGTGTGATTTCGTTAGCCCTAATCTGGGTATATACATAATCACTTTTACCTTATCTTTACTATACTAAATGCTTTCTATACTCGATCAAGATCCTATTTGATTACCAAATTACATAATAATATAGTCTGACTGTTACGAGAATGCATTCTTGAAGTCTCTCAGTAACTTTTTAGTGTTGTTTTTAACTCATAAAAAGAATAAATGAAAGAAAGATATATTATGCAATTATACATCAAATATATCATAGGCATATTTTGTACGTACATGCGTAAAAAGTTGGCATTGAATTTGATATTATTCCTATGGATAGTAGTAGGGTTGGCGCTCGAGACTACAAAAAAGTCGTAAAATTATGATAATTACGGCTTAACATGCGAATTCAGTTCGTCGAGAATGTAGCCGCAGATCACGAATGCATTCTCCCAGCGACCAGACTATCGTCTACAAAAAGCATGTTTTATTGTATATATTTTCAATACATAAACTATTTATTAATGGGAGACTGTATCCAATTAGATGTAAGTTTTTGACGAACACTCGTCACAATTAGATGATTTACGAAACATCGTATTCTGCTGTGCAGCGAACTTTATGCACACATATATTATCTACACTATATTTTACTAGCCTTTCAACCTTTCGTACACTTCACACGGTATTGTGGTAATTTACGAGTAAATCTATAAAAATAATTGAAATTGAGTGTCGATAATTGGAATAAGTTTTCGGTATCGACGAATTGTTTGGTTTGCATATCCTGTAGGTAAAGTGGTCAATAAACACTAATACATAGTTTTATAATTATGTAGTTACCATATTATGATAGTGTACAATGAAAATAATTACAGACTATTCAATTAATT
>DWNE01005619.1:0-13805 GCA_018249875.1 Cecropterus toxeus | reverse complement strand
ATGATACAAATTCTGAGTAGAAATGAAAATTGATAAATAAAATTAAGAAATATAGGTAGATATAAGCAAATATATAAAGATTAAGAATTATAAACATAAGCAGCTAATACTTTTCTTAATCTTAAATAAGTATTTGTCACTGTTATCATTTTAGGTAAGTACCTACTGAAATCAGACAAAAAATAAAAAAGTATTACTATATAGTTAGAGTCAGCTACATAAATCTAAAATAAATAATATAGAGATGTATCTAATTGCCACATAGATAACTCTTATAATTAATTGATAAATAATTAATTTTATGACGGTACATTTTATTTTTTGGTTACCTATCTGTGAGACAAATATTCTCTACGTGGGACGACCAAATCATCCCGACTATAGGTCATTTTGCTCGCGATCTTGCATGTCATGGGATATACAAGACCAAAAAAAAACTCATATTAATGCTCAACCAATTGTGAACAATGTAGAACACAAGCCTGCCCATAGATACGTAACAGAATGGTAACTGTATAAATAACTAACAGTAACATCGAAACATCATTACCGCAAGTACTCTACTAGTAGGTAGTAGGTTCTAACACTTTACTGCTTCTTTTATAGTTCACGAGGAATGAGTTTGAGAATCGCTTTGAGCACTCAAAATTACATAAAGTTTCCAATGATACACTAACTACCGGTGCTACAAAAACTAAGTGAACATTAGAATGTATGTCACTGAAGCGTAAAGAAGCATGCAGGTGGTAGCAACCCTTAAAGATCGATTCTGGACTGCCATACTTATTTATGCCTGAAGCTGAACACAACAATGTCAAGTACTTTATCATGGTCTGAAGAATATTATAAAGGAGACATACTAACGCATAACGCGTAACGCATCAAATTACAGATGTGCAGCTAAGGTAGTGGCATTTCATAAACCGGCGGTTGTTATATAGTCATTGCAAGCTCGTTTTCTTCTTCCAAATTTAAAAAAATGTTTGTGTGTACATATAGTAGAAGTGAAGTATTAAGTTATACTTTTTTCATAAATCAATAAAGTTATCACTACATCCCATATTCGGACATCTTATGTCGCAAACTTGAGCTCTTAAACAAGCTACGGAGTAAAACCATTAGCGTGATCCAGAAAGGGATACAGCGCCATTTAGCTGTAGCGACGACAACGTTCGTAACGCATTTTCGTTTCATCGAGTTTCAAATCATAACGATTCTAAAGATTTTACTTTAAAAAATGCAGCTGACCTGATGAAGTTTGGTGATGACCTCCAAGGCACGGCAACCTAATTTTTAATGCTATGATGATGCTGTGATGTCGATCACATCGTAGCATCAAATATGTAGAGTCTATGTGCAGTTTTAAACAAGTTTTTAACGATAGGTATCCATACAGGTAGGTAACGACACCTTTCAATTGACAACGTAGTAGCTTTGCTATCTCAGTTAAATCAATTAAAATATGTAGTAGGTAATTGAATATTGGATTTCTGGGATTTTCAATTCATTTTTTTTTCTCTCCTCTGTCTGATATTTCTATTTTATGGTCAAGTAGGATACGTTTGGGTCAAATGGATAGACACATTTATATAAAAAGTAACAACACATTTCTAAACGTAACTTCAGAAACGTAACCTTCTTGAATATTATGTAAATATTGTACAAGACAACAGAAAACTAAACATCAGATGAACTGAATCTTACTAATAAAACAATCTGTAAAAGTACCTACCTAATAAAAGTACTTAGAAGCCCACTAACTTATTTCTCAGCCTACCTGTTAGCAAACAAACATTTATATTTTAACAACTTACTAAAAAGTTCATAATGTTCAGAATTATTGGTACTCAATCGGTCGTTTCTAGCTGTTGAATGGAGCACAGGAGATTCGTGTTCTATATTGCTTCTGGTTGTAAAACGTGCTCATATAAAATAGTGGGTACCTACAAGATTTACAGTGCAGATGGTTATCGCCTATTTACGATTCAGAGTCATGATTTCACAGGCTAGTTCTACTAAATTAACTACTTAGATTTAGATAAATTAAACAAACTGCCATGAAAATATAGCTAAATCAACTACTTACTGTAATGAAAATTATATACAAGAGAAATTATATAAAAGGTATGTGGTGCTACAGGCGATGATAAAGTATTTTCAGGTAGATAGTTTTAGTAAATAAGGAAAAAAGAAAATTATTTAAAAATCCATCCAGCCGTTAGACCAATAGAGCAAGCTTAAGAACGGCTCTATATTTTTTTCAAACAGTAACGGACACCTGATAGTGATTTTTCTTATTAAGAAAGAACAAAGGCCAAGTATCCCGGTTTACCCCCTTTAGATTCCAACCTGCCAAAAAATATGACTGTACATATGAACTTATTTCTTTTTAGGTAGCAGACGTTAAACCATATCACAAGGGTCATAAACATCTAGGCTTAGTTACAAGAAACGGCGTAGATGAAATGAACGTTACCTAAGTGTTGTAGTTATAATAAATGTCGTTTCCCGCAAAATCTGTTACTATCTACTTAAGTACATTTTACCCAGCGGCGTAGTGTGAGAGAACAGAAAGGACCATGGCTCCGAGTGGCAAGTCTGGGAGGTGGCAAAAATTGTATTATAAAACAATTTGCACCTTCCGACGGCACATTTAGGGGGCAGCAGAAAATTTAGATTTAGCTATCTTTTTTTGGTCATAAAATTTTGATAATGACGAATTCTATTAGGATCTTAGCCTAATCCAGGCTACGCCACTGCACAGGAAGCTATTAAATTACGTCATTACGCTATTACTTTGTCAAATACTCCATTATAAGTGTAGGTGCTGTGTGTATTAAAAAGACAAGATAAATATTAAATGTTGAATCTTCAGAAAATAATAAAGTAAACCACATAACAACTATTGAACGCTACGCTGTCAATGATCTCTGCGTAGCGATGTCTGTGTGGTTCGACTCTACATTATTTCATTAGGGTTACTACTTATTCCTTGTGGTACAAAAGTAAATATGTGTTCGGGAAAGATACATAAAAATAATTAATTTACTTATTAGTGAACAAATAGGAAAAGTATCATGAGTTCCAGTAAGTAAGTGACTAGATAAACTTTAAAAAGGCGACAAAATATTTCTTGGCATAGTTAACTGAATGAAATGAAATATTTTTATTTGTATAAGCCTAGGTGGGCACTTACAAATTTTTAGTTACAATATTTTTTCATAACTCTACCACCGGACCGGAACACAATTTCAACTGAAAAGATCAGGCAAGAAACTCAGGGGACTTGACATTTTTTTCTTTGTATTACTTTGAATTTTTAAAGCTTTAAAAAATGATTCTAATATCTCCAACCAGCCTAACTATAACTAGGATTTTACTTACTAAGTCCAGATTTTTATTAAAAAGGCGTATTTGCTGTTTTAGCTATTAAACTTATACGTCCCAATAAAAGTATTTAATTCATTAGGTACCTAATTCAAATGTTATTATATATTATAAAAATGTCTTCGTGTTCTATTATTTTATTCGTTTATTATATTACTATGACCCCATAGAGGATCCTATGAACAACATATCATGAAAGCCTATTCGTATCAAATATAAGTTATTAAAACAGAAACGGATAAGACAGAATCGGCAACCCTAGTTGAGTTTCTATCTATATATTTATACTTGTGAGTTCCCTCGCGCCGACTCTGTTAATTTCCCGCTTAGTTAACTTTACTGCGCACCGCTGATTGGATATTGATTAGAATCCACCGTTTTCTACTTTAAACGGCGATTCTTTTCAGAAATACATCGTCCCACCGCAAATTTACACTCACTACGTGATTGTAATTACCTCTGTGAGGTTTACGACCACTCCTGATTAAATAAAACATGGCATAAAATCGTTTTAAGATGAAAATCGCAGTGATATCGCAATAAATCTAGGTGAATGCACGCTTCGGTTCTTTATTTTAAAGGTACCATTGTGCTGTTTGTCCGGCAGTCACTGTTAAGTAAATAAGTAACTACTACTTACTTAGTTAAATAAGGCTTTGTGTTTATCAGAGGGAACGTATTGTACTTACCTACATTGCTCAGTTTCTCGATATTTTATAATATATGGAAAAATATACCTACCTAGTAATTTTCTAAATGCGGCTTACATATAAAATTAGGAAACTAAATTAAACGTGTACGTGAAATGTTTTATATGAATAAAATATTTGTTTTTCATTTACAATAAACAAGTTTTGTATTGTAATAATCCGTAATACAAATTTTTGATTCTGGGTGATTAAGATTAGCCGAATATTTTTTTAAAACTAAGTTACCTACTCAATGTGTACCTTTAGGCCACATTGAAGTCATTAAAATGTTTTCAAGGATTTATATATTTATTTATATAATTATCGGTACAAAGGTATCATTAAGGTATGTTGGGGTAACATCGGAGCTGGGGTAAAGCAGTACAGTTTAAATTGTGGACTAAATTCACCACATTTATAAAATTTGCGACTTCATATACCATGCCGTGAAAATTAGGTATGTACTTACTTGATAAAACGATTTTTATAGAGATGGCCTGATACGGCTACAATTGCATTCGACCAATTTTACCCCAGCTCCGATATTACCCCAACTCACCTTATAACATTTAAGTAATACATTTGGTAAGGTTTTATTGTATATATTATAACTGTAATTAGACAGCACATTAAAAGAAATACGCAAATCGTGTTTTTCACCTCATATACATAGGTACATGTTAGCTGAATATAATAATTTAAAATTGATTAAAATGTTTTTGAATTAAATAATTATAGCTTATTAAAATATCTAACAACCGGAAATGATGTAGGTATTTAATGAACGAATGGAAAATATTACTAAACATCCATAGACAACTCTGTTGTGTTTTTCCTGGCCATAGATGCATACCGTGTATTTTTTACTCATATCATTTTTATAACTTACTCTTTTTTATTTATAAGCTAAGTAGATACTCTTTCTCAATCAATGCAGACATTTGTAAATGCAACTAATACTTTCATTAAACAAATAAGAATAAATGCTTAAGTAGAGTTACTTTGATATTATAGTGATAATTATATTTTATTTTAAATTTTATATCAATGCCTGAAAAGACGTACGAATTTCACTAGACCTTCATATACCTACCTACCGATGTCATAGGTGTCGAACTCGAGCCTTCGATAGACAGTATATCTGTTGTAGTCCACTTTTATATGAGTATTTCTCTAATATATTATAGAGAAAAATTATTAAAGCTAAACATAACTTAATACTAAATATTAAAACAAATAAATTACAAATTTACGAAATTTCTTGCTTTGTCGCTCATATACCCTACTCCTACAAGTAAAGCTTACAAGAAGCAGTATCTTTCCAACAAAAGTGCTTCAAAGTCCACTCATTCCAATGTAAATCATTCAAATCCGCTATCACATTCGCTAAATGAATGACAGGCGGCAGTAAAGCCATAATAGCCCAGCTTCGATTCACCCACGTGCACCCATCCTGGCCTTTACTTGCAACCTATTCCAAGGATCTAAGACTCGTATTCGTACAACACGTTTGTTCTTTTCAAATTGAACGTAGAGACATAGTTTATTACGCTTTATGTATCTCCACATAAAACTAGACACCCAAGTAGTGGATTAAAATGCTATCCGATCTTACGCAATGTTAAGGCCGCGCCCTCACTAGGCATTTTGTAATCGACGTTTAAGTATTTATGTTAACCAACTTGCTCGCTTAAATAAATACTCTGTTAATTTACGAACATGTTTTAATGTTATACGATATAGGTTCGTTGTTTTAATTACTTGCCTTGATAGAAATTCTCGTTTTTACTCTTGAGGAAACTTCTGATTTCTTATGCGAGTTGTTTTCATGTTGACAAAATGCGGTTTTAACCGTATTGTATTGTTATTGGTTATATATGAGTTGAATTACCCATTTAATTATTGTAAGTCATAGTCGAACACGCTAAATACGGTCGGATAGAAATAATTTACATTCCTGAGAGAGTATTATGCATGACATACTATTAAGAGCTTCAGAATATTTCCCTTTATAGCAATTAATAATTAATTTTCAAAGAAATCGAACCTCAAACGGACTTGAACATCTGTGCGAGAGATCGTTTATACCACTAGGTAATTACTGCAATAAATTGTTTTATTATGAATATGCAATTATGATGACGTTAAGTACTCATTACCGTTTATGGATATCTGTCCAGAGGTGGTACAGACCACTTAACTTTTGTTGCTACGAATAAGTAGCTTATAGAAGCTAGTAGGCTGTAAACCTAATCTTACTAAATGAATTAAACGCTTTATTTTGCACGTTAATTAAACGTAAAATAAGATTTTAATTAGGGTACCGTAGCTAATGGGTAAAAACGGAACCCTATTACTAAGGCTACGCTGTCCGTCTGTACGTCTGTCATGAGGCTGTATCTCGACATCCGTGATAGATAGACGGTAGAAATTTTCACAGTTGATTGTCTGTTGCCGCTATAACAACAAATACTGAATAAAATGAATGTTGTAATGGGGCTCCCATTACTTTATTTTTTGCCGTATTTTATAATTTATATGGAATCCTTCGTGCGAGAGTCCAACTAACACTTGGCCGATTTTAAAGTAATTTTATAACTTATAACCCGGTGCATTTAAAAGTTTACTATTTCTATGACTGTATGACATAAAAACTGTTTGCCCAGTATGACCTCAGCCTAAGGTTATAAAGCGATTTGTTCAGAGTGAGGTCAATTTTTAAGAGGCTACGTTTACGATTTGTTGTTATTATCCAATGTTGTATTTATACGTGGCATTCATTTGATTCAGTGCGCCTGTAGCGTATGCCGTTTGAACAAGATTTACATAGGTGTAGCTCCTATTAAACCGTGATCATTATCTTCATTTTATAAATTTTGAAGTAGCATAAAGAAACGAGGAGCATGAAATAATTTTATTACGCTCTTTTTGTGTCTATCTTTGCTATATTATAAATATGTTTATATAAAAAATAGAAGTATTAACGTAATGTACTGAATAATTTTAAATATATTTTCTGTAATAAATGATGATACAGTGACGCGTATGAACATAATTATCTAATGTCCAGTAAAATATACATGCTGTAAATGAGAAAGATAACTTCAATGATTTGTAATTTCAATTAAGTAGACAAGTGAATCTTTAATCGGTAGTTAGAAAGTATAACTTTGGATTTTTTTTTATAAGTAAACCCTATTTTATATCTAAGGAACAGAAGCAAATGGGTCTGATCTTTGCGAAAGGCGTCCTGAGAAAGTCAATCATAAGATTATTCCTTATAGATTTATATCCATAAGATATACCTAATCCATTGATACATCCAAAGTAACGTTAAATTCTAACGTTACTTTATATGATAGATGTCGCATAGCCTTTTCCCCGGAATCTCAAAAAATATGCCCAACGAACTGATAGCAAATGGCTCTACATTTCACAGCTCTATATTTGCTTTCAACGTGAAAACACTTATGCTTAATAATACAGGAAGCAATATAAAACGTAACTTAACTTCACCGATGGGACTTATCTAGTGCAATATTGGTAATAATCGATTCGATTTACGGCTTGTGATTTATCTCCAAATCGTTTTATGTAATTGCACACCGATACACCTGCATACCATTTTTAGAGAGCGCCCGCTTGCCCATAAAAGAACCAACCAAGTAGCATGCAATAAAATAATAAATTAGAATCATCTTACGTGTCTAGTATCATAAATATAGATTACTTTTAAACCAACAAACTTCTTTATATTTGTTTAGAATCATCGATTTAATCTAGGCGATTCTTTGCGTAGGTACCGTTCTATTTGCAATTTATGTTTCAGCATTAGTATACATTGTGTGTTGTTTATATTAATTTGCATTTCTCTGGTACCGAGGACGTTTGGTGCCAATTTTAATTTTAATGATCCCCTGTTTATTAGAGGTAAACAGTTCGGAGAATGCACATAAGTGTGTACCGTCAAAATCGTATTTGATCTTTGTCTGTAGATTAGAGTGATAAATAGGTACCTTAATGTGCTGTAGCCTTGTCATTTATAGCAGTAGCAGAAATCAAAATTAATAGTATTATTTTGTAAGAATAATTGGTACTTGCCCACATATATTTACAAGTGATAAGAAAAGTAATTCTCTTTATATTTTGTCCAATTGATTTTCTACTTTTAATTAACTCAACGCAAATATTCGTTCTATCACAATTTATCACAAGTTATAAGCAATCTAAACTTTAAATATGTCGATAAATATTTTAAACAAAATAGCGCACTCATAACTAACATAATATCCACGTTCTTAGGAAATTCGTAACGGTCTGAGACCGAGCTAAAATTCAACGAAAAGTGTCGAATTGTGACAGACCAACACGAACGCGACACCCAAAGAGTCCCGACGCTTTGTTTTCTAACGCGATTCACACGGCGACCGTGTTTGCTCCACAAACAGCGCGGCATGCGACTGAGCAATTATCACTTACCTGCGACACGCGATCACAACACTGCACAGATTTATAGTAGATAAACTAGTATCATCACTTTTACTGGTGTTGTAAATTAATTATGTGCACTATTTATGGTTGTCGGTTATGGCGCGGTGAGCGAGCGCGGCCGATCGAGTCGGCGTCGTACGGCGGTATGCGTTGCTCGCTGGGCGGGCGGGGCGGTCGCAAGCCCGGGCTCTCAGTGAATTCGCTTGACGAAGCGCGCGCCGCTCGCTTCATCCCTCGTCTTATCCGAATCTCATTCCGTGATCTATTTACTACATTGTGTTAGCCTCATGCCACATAGCTTAAAGCGATCCCACAACCGCGTGAAGTAATTGTTGGCGTTCACATCCTGCGTCTTGAGTAAACTTTCATCTCTCAAAATAACATTAATCAGATTTATAATTTAAATTTATTATACCTACTTATATATAGATTTTGGACTTATGATCCATGTTAAGCAACATTTTTATAAAAGTATCGTGATTATGTCGGATTTCATTCTTAATAAAATTATGCTTTAACTTAGGTTTAAACCTTATATAAGAATTAAATCCACTTTATAGATATGCTCTTAAATCTTAGTCTAAAAATGTAAGGCTAGATAAAGATAATAAGCCTCTAAATACCAACAAAGACAATACAGTAATGAGATGAAATATTATAACATTTAATTAAAACATTAATGGGCAGTAAAGATATAAACAATATAATATTTGGTACAAGTAGTTAAATAAATTACGCGTTTCTTAGCAACGGCAGCTAGAAATAACTGTTTTAATGCCGTTACTTAAATAGATACGTGTTTACACACTCGGCAGTAGTCGTCGTAGTGAAGTTTAAATTATTTAAATCACAATCTGATAACACTTCGTGGGAGGCGGACCTTGTGCAGAACTCATAATAATAATTAAGTTAATGATTATCTAATTGCGCTAGCGTTACAATTTTTATCTTCATAGTTTTTGTATTCCGCCTACAAAAAACTATGAAGATATAAGTTATGTAGGTGGGTATAGTGAAATAAAGTAATTAAACCTATAAGCAATATTAAAAAAATACGTCAGGCTGGGATATGTACCTATAAATATATATAGGTTACACCTATAAAATTTCAATGAAAAAAATATGTAACTGTCCATTAGGGTTGATCAAAAAAAAACATTTATCTCAAATCTACTTTAAGATGCATGAAAACATTACTCTTTGTCAAATAGAAATCATTGTTTAATAAATTTCTTTCGATGGAATCAAATAATTAGGTATAATGTTTTGCAGTAGCAGTTTAAGGCCGGTCTCTACAATTTCTATCATTATATTCTACTGTAAAATCATCAAGGCGAAATTTTAGAGAGCACTTCCAACTATGTAGACCCTTTATCAAATCTTACTATTGTTGTCTTATGTGCTTCTCTTTTATCCAGGACATACCAACATTGTCACGGGACATACGATGTCATATGCCCTAATTATGTCATGCGCACCGCACACAAACTACAAAATGTCTACCCACCTAAAAATAGTAACGGTTTTTCATCAGAATACTTTGTGTTCTCATTTTAAGTCGGTTCCCAAAATTCTTCCGTCCCTTCGCTCACACACATCGGAATGTTGATTTGAATTCATAAGATGCAGTGGCCGCTCAAAGTTTAATTTCAATTAATTAACCACTAGTTTTCCATATAGCTTTACACGTTTCACCTCGTGCTCGTTTCATGCAGAAACCTGAAATACACTGGTTTCATAAATAACATATTTGGAAAAGAGGGCTGCTGACAATTCCAAACCAAATGAAGATTACACGTCTTTTGTGCAAATAGGTATGATAATGTACCCATTATGATAAAACCTACGTAGTAAAAACTTGTTATGTATGGAGCCTACGAAAGATGTCGTACGTACTTACTTGACCGTTTTTAGAAAGAGCGAATACAGACTTCTTTTTTTTCTTGTATATTATAAATTTATATCTATCGGTCCCGTATTTTTTAAAGTAAGCCTCATAAACAAAAGCCACGCTATAAGCTTCAAAACTGTTTAACAAATAATTCTTTATCTTACATGTGCATATGAATCTATGAACTTACAAAATGAAAATTTTGAAATAACAGGCAGACATTTAAATTTTCATTTATTTTTATACATTCTTATCAAACATGAAATCGCACCACTCCTAGGTGTTTATACAGTTTTAATAGCAAGCTTTTGTTTTAACGACTTGATGATAGAGCCACTGTTCTGATAATTGTTTTATTGATATACAACTAGTTGATTGCTTCAGATTCTCCATTGTAGACTATTACGCATATTAAGTATACAAAAGTATTAGATATAATTATGCAATAACCTAGATTTTGTAAGCAAGAAAGTGAGTTTATAACGCCATTTTATCTCGTAGATTGTTTCAGATTAATTCTAGCATACAAAGTAATATGTCGATTTTCATTTAAGAGGTATTCAAAAGTTTGAAGACTTGTTCCTGCTAACGCATTTTTATTTTTTGCTACCATAGCTAAAAATCTCCATAATAATATCTAGTGTAAAAACCATATGTTTATCTCTCTTAATTAGCCCGTAAAAGAAGTTCATCAACACGTGTATAACAGTTTATATTAATGTAATTAAAATTTTAGATATTTATTAGCTTCCTCCGCTACTGCATTTGAGTTGATATTAGATTATTAGCTAATTAGTGGTCATATTTTTGTTCACATATTAAAATTTTAAGTGAAAAGAAACTTAAATGTGGCAATTTTCATAATGATTACCTACTCTAACAGTGTTGATTAAGGAACTTAATTAAATACTTATACATATAACATGTACATGTATTTAAATATTATAATATATAACTATGCATTGATATAATTATGTGAAGTATGTTATTATTTCTACAAAAAAACAGAATATCTAACAGCAATTATAAATGCCTTATTTTATTTTAAAGGGTTAGGATAAAATAGAGACAGTTATATGAAACTTTCCAAATGAATCCTCAAGGGTAGCAATCTAAGTCAAACTTCACACACGTCTGCATTTCTTGTGTTGTTAAATAATGTTCATGTAGAGCATTGGTCACTCCCTTACTACGTTCACAACTTCCATTAAAAATATAAAGTTAAGCTCGCACTCACTCGTAAGACACACAATTACACAATATGTGTTTAAGGTAACAATACGTAGGTGTTGGACCTAGGTAGGTTCAGCGTACGCCACATTCCAGAGACTATTGACTCGGAGCTCGTTCCAGCACAAAGTAACTTGTGACGCGCCGCTTCCACACCGCACTGTGTACGGTTAGCAAATCAAGTATCCATACCTTTTTAACCGACTTTCTAAAGGAAAGGGAAAGAGAAAAAGTTATTTATTCGTCACATATATTTTTGTCCAATGTTTGTATAGTACCTATAGATACATTAAATCTTGAAAAGTGGCAGTCAAGATAGTTCATACTGGCATTTTTTCATACTTATGCATACGGGCTACCTGATGGAAAGTAGTCATCGTCGCCTGTGGACATTTGCAACACCAATGCATCGCTGGCTTTGAAGGACAGCTCTTTTCACACCTTTTTTGAATAACCCCATGTCATAGCGCTCCGGGAATACCTCAGGAGGAAGTTCATTCCACAACTTGCGCGTTCATGGCAGGAACGAGCGTGCACCCTGGCATAAAGGGTTGTCAGCAATAGAAAATACATGAACGTTCAAATTTATAACGTTTATAATTATTTAAAATAAATATTTATAGGTACGGCTTCTTTATGTTGTTGGAAGCTATTTGTGAATGCTTGTTTCAACAAACGATTCCTATTATAAAGATCAGAAAATATCCACTCTCAGATTAAGATTTACCTATGACAAAAATTTCATCCAAATCAGCAACCACTTTCATGACTAACCATATTAACAAACAGAAAAAATATCTAAAACATTATTTTACGTTTTGGAATCAAAGCGATAAATCATATAGGTAACCTTAGATAACTTTAAATGTACACACGCCTGAATTTTATTTATTTATATTACTTTATTATGACACCAGTACTGAGTCCAGCGTTGCGCAGAACGGCGGTGTTTGCTCTGTTCGCGCTAATTGCTGACGAGTCGGCTGATATTGCACCGCTGCACTCCGCGCAGAATATTATTATGCTTTTATTACGTAAGGAAAGTTATTACAAAGTGAATTTGTATCAATTGATCTTTACGTTTTTACTTTATTAAAAAACTATTAAATTAGTCAGATATTAGTTGATTTTAAAAACAGTCAGGATAGGTAGGTATGTAGTTGATTTCGATAACAACATCGCCATATATTTGATTAGGTTCTAAAGCAGCAACATAGTGTTCTTGTATTAGCTTTGAAAGAGTACCGAAAACAGAATCCAACCTCTTACCTACTTAGGTGTGAGATGAATTCCAATTTTGGTATTATTCAACCTAATAATGCGTGTATTAGGTAACCACTAATACAGGTATGCTTTGGATATAGTGACAGCTTAACATTATAGCTACCTGGTTGTTAAACCCATCAGATGAATTTTCATAAAAATTATAGTAATCGCCTATTCATAAGGAACTTAAGCCCGGCGATATATTGATTGATATATCCTTTTATAATAAAAAGAATAAGGATTACAATTTTGCAGTATTTATTCATTATCTTGTTACTTGTTTCTGGTTATAAAGTACCTACCTACTTATACCTATATAGTGACAAAAAAATGCGAAATCTATTTTGAAATAGATATAAATTGCTGTGTAATTAACTTATAAATCATTTCTAAACACGATAATTATTCATTATAGAGGCGCAATCTTGACCTTAGTTTATTAATATACATAAATGAAATATAAATAATTTGCATAATTATATTCCTAGCGTCAAAGTAATAAAATATTATCTATATGTTATAAGATGTTTAAAATACAGTGTTTGAAGGTGGTTGAAACCTTTATAGTTTGACTTCGGAAGCACCACCGCCACACCTACATAAATGTCTGCTTAATAAAAGCAGTGTTAAGCGTTTCTGTGCTTCTGTCTAGCGTAGCGTATCTTGCCACATGTGTTTAGTCAAATGTAAGGCAACATGCTGAAGCTAGCCTTTGATTGCCCATGTAATAAACAAGATGGTTAAAAAAGATACAAAATATTACAAGGAAAAAACACAAACCCGCTGAGTTTCTTGCCGGATCTTCTCAGTTGAGGTAATTTTCCGATCCGGTGGTAGTGTAAGAAAAAATA
>DWNE01005618.1:0-13805 GCA_018249875.1 Cecropterus toxeus | reverse complement strand
ACTTGTACCTACTTAGGCACTCGTATAATTAGTAGTTCCAGGTGGTAGAACCAATGTAGTTCGACCAGGGAAGCCACCGCCACCGCCACACCTATTTCTAGCGTGAAGCAGTTCGTGCGTTTCGCTAGAAGGGTGTTGTTGCCGATTCACTTTTGTATCAGGCGACCACCTCAGTCAGTGAGTAGCAACTAATCTGTGGTCAACTTCATATAGAATGCCTGTTCTGTATGAAGTTGCTTAGAAATGTCCATGAGCGGCAGTAACCACTTACCATGCCACATACCAGGTGGGCTGCTTTCTCGTTTGCTACTTCATATTAATTGAAAAACCTTCAATTGTACCTACTTAGGCACTCGTATAATTAGTAGTTTGATCATTCAAATGCACATACATTTACTGACGAAGACCCGCGATTTCATCCGCATTAAAAAAACATACATTTAAACTTATAACTTTTGATTGCATGGATTTTGACTAATCAAAAACTATATGCAAAACCAAGGTACGGACTGCGAATGCATTTTTAATTCTTTAAATTAGATTGAGTAGGTATAGTTTAATGCGATTTTAAATACACAGGCAAAATGTCTTAGAAATCTCTCATACTTTTTAAGTTTTTTTTAAGAAATATATGAAATATACCAATGAAACTTTCATGTTTTTATGAATTACGTCACATGATGTCAATTATGTCTAAACACATATTTATAATAATCATAGATATACTATAAAAATACAGGCTGGAACGTTCACTCGACTACCATTTAACTAAACCACCAGTAAATAAAAAAACTCAAATACTGAGATGACCAAAAACGTAAAAAAAATCCAAAGCATCCGTTAAATACTACGAAACAGGAATATCATCTTGAAAAACGAGGCTAGTTTTTCACGTTAGTCGGTAATTTTGGAAAACATAAATATTGTCGCGAGCCCCACTTGACAGTGGACAGAGGACGTTGGAAGCGGTGGAGCCATTATTATGAGTTAGTACGCTTATCAGTGACGCTTAAATTATGTATTATGTCGACTTCGGCCTCAAGATCGGTGGTGAGAGTGGTAAAATTAATCTAGGCCGGTTATTCACGGATATGATTTGTTTAAGAAATTTTGGAGGTATAATTAAATAAAAATATATGTTTAGGTAAGTAAAATTCGAATGTAAATTAAATTTAAGAGTATGCCCATATTATATCATAGCATGAAATTTCTAAGCTCTTCTGAAACGGTATGAATGTATGTATGTACGTATTGTATACATTCATACAATTCAAACAGTTATAATTAATAAATAAAATTAATATATTTTGTGGATACTGATTATTGGGAAATCCATCTGTACATTTAAAAATTTGTGTGAAAGTTGGACAAAATAGTACAGTTTATCCAAGATCTATGGATAGGCCAAAATTATAATGAAGATTTTGCTCGTATGCAGATTCTTAGCTATAGTAATTATCTGAAATTTTTTATCAGATGTATAATTTGTCCGTTTTTATAATTTCGCCTTGCGTTAAGGTTTCTGTTTGGACAGCTTATTTATTGGTCCTTGGGCAATAAACAGACAAATGGAACACTTACGGCAACATTCACCATAGTTTATGGCCTCGCTCGTAACGTTTATATTGTTTTCTTTTACACTGATTCGATAAACTATACCCACGTTACCCTATTAAGTATGATCTACGTAGGTGTCTATGGACTATGTATCTATACTTCTATACTAATATTATAAAGCAGTAGAGTTTGTTCGGTTAAATGCGCTAATCCCAGGAACTACTGTTTCGAATTAAAAAAAATGTGTTGAATAATAAATTATCAAGGAAGGCTTGTTGAATAGTAAATTTATCGAGGAAACCCTAAGGCTAGTATAAAATCACGCTATGTTTGTTTTTAATAGATTGTTCTCTAATAAACGCGGGTGAAACTGCGCGTATTAGAGCTAGTATAGTATAAGGCTCCTACTAAATGTTATGCTGAAATTCTTAAACATTACGATTGAAAGGCTTGTAGGTCAAACTAAAAGTCATCCACACTCTGCTTTTGATTTTTGAGTTGTTACGTCATAGCTAAATAAATACGCGACTGGCGACAGTATATGACGGAGATATTAATCACCCAATATCAAGTGATACATTTAATCAAGAAACAAACGAGCATGTAGTCACTCCAAGAATCAGTAGCCACTGCCTCTCATGGATGTTTAGTATCAACCTCAGATAAGTTACAGTACCTGAAGTTGGCCACAGTGACGTTGTTCCCTTGAATATTAAGTTGGAATGTCTCGCATCAGTGTTTGCGTTAATACGCCTTTAAAATCAAAACCGAACAGCACTTAACACTGATTATTAGGCAGAAAAAGTTATGGCGATATACTTAATCCTCTTCTCTTTTCTCTTTCTCAAAGTTGTTTTCCGCCTTCACTTCCTCTATTGTTTAAAAAAAAAGACTTATTTATCATTATGATTTGAAAGTGTGACATGGGCAGAATCGTTAGAGGAGCTTTAGGGATAAAATTTGAAAACTACAAATCCGTAAAGCAATTCAGTTGGTATAGGTAAACCTTTTACGAGTCATTCTTGATCTTTTTGAACCTTCATTCTTGTATAATAAATTTTTAAGAACCATTTTGAAAATGATTTTCGTTCGATGAAAGTACAGCTGGGCATAAAATAATATGCCTTGTTTATGCTCTTATGTGCTTTAAAATCGGTTCATTGAATATATTCCGAAAATGCGTATAAAGTAGAGAGCCGTAGGATATTATTTGCAGATCAATCACCAAAACCGTGTATTGGGGCGGAATTAATAAAACTGCCAACGCTCGCTCCTTGATTTGAATTCTATTTATTTAGGACTAAGAAGTAGTATATACGTTCTAAATGGCGGAATGAATTCGTGATATAACTTAAATATTACGCTTTGGTACCTACTGGCTTTTGTATCTGATGTCATTTTACATAATAAATTATATTTTATTTGATTTTATGTGCATTTTTTTCTGAGGAACATGTATGCGTCTGTTTCTGTATTTTTATTTTAATATAAAAATATTCGACAAAAAAAATACTATTACGGCACATATTTGCATTCGCATATTCTCTAAAAGGGGCATATGCTATAACTTTGGGTGACGAGTTTTTAATCACCAAAGTACGTGGAAACATAAATATTACTTCGAAACCGTACATTACGTAGTTTATCTACAGAAATGGCAAAGAGAGATTTAAGAATCAAAGAACTTTCATTCGAAGAAGTTTTTAAAATAGTTCTAATCTTTTAAGAAGATAGAAACTCCTGATGAGGGTAGAATAAAACATGAAGGTAGGTCAAAACTTTTTGAATTCGTAACTAGGATTTCCTCTAAGATTCATTTGTTTCTAGGTAAATTACAGATTAGTTTTAGTTTTATTTTTCTTTAGCGTTTGAAGATGGAGATCTTATAACAAGCTTACATTTTTTTATTCATATCTTTGTTTTTGTTATAATAAAAGTAGTTTTCTATCTTTAACTTAAAAATTTACAGTCACGAATTTTGTAATTTTACATTCTAAGTTAATACATACAATAGCTCTGCTAAAGCACATCACGTAACAGTCACCAAAGTGTTTACATTTTGTGTAACGAGATCTTATGTGCAAAATTTTACACAACTGCTAAAACTTTTAAAGTTCCAAAGTACTATCCGTTGTAACAACACAAGTTCTAAAACTTTCGTAACAAACATGTTTATTCAGTGAAAAATTAACTCTCATTTGGCTTCTACTTTTAAAAACTCAATATCTGTGTAATTTACGAAAACACCAATTAAGTATAGTACGTAAGTAGGCATGCATACTTTATTTATGAAATAGGAGCAAAGTTATAAAACTAAATGTCTAATAAATAAATATGAGAAAATCCGAGGAAAATTCTGAAATCTTGAGCTTGCTATTCAATATGACGGGTTGTTTATCAAACTCTGAAAGAAAATTTACTTCCAGAACACTTATATGCTAACAGAGGTATAGAGTAAATGAGTTCCTTTAAACTTTGAATGCCCGTATACTTTATACTTTAATATAAACATAGCGCTATGTTGCTACACTTATTCGTAACAAATTTTGGATAGTGTTTATAATTTTGGTTATTCTTCAGTTTTAGAACTTTATCCGTCAATAGTATGTTAATTATTTGAAAACTGACTTTCATTAATTTTCAAGTGTATTTTTCGTTTATTTATATTCGGATACATTATATCACCTTATTGGTAACCTCATAAATACATTAAAAACTTCGTGTTCTGAACAACTTAAGCAAAAGGATCATCAATGTTCATCTGAATCAAAATCTTCTTTGATCAAGCATCAACCCCAAGACGGTATAAAGATGTAGACAGTGGATATTACGTAATTCAGGACGACAGTACTGTTACATAATTCACATCAAAATTCACCAGATAGTTTTGAACCCTTATCTGAATATAATACAAAGGCGGTCAGCCGATTTTGTTTTATTACGAACCGCGTTTATGTAAATCTGCCTAAGAAATCAACATAGTATAAATCGAATAAACTCTATCTTACTTAGACCTTGAAGCGTGCCTGATTAAATGGTAAAATATTTATGACCAGGCTAGTATTACAAAATAATAATTATCATAATCCAGTCTGGAACGCTATAATGAAATGATAATTTTTATTTCTTATTAACATACAAAATACGACTACATCTGAAATTCTAATGAACTGGTACCTAATTCATTTCAGTTTTTTTATCGGCGACTATAAACATTTTTTTTTGTGTCTTTTTACTTATTTTAATAATATTTCGTGTAACAGTAGTTGGCAAAGAAAGTCAATGAATAAACAAACAAAGATCATTTTTTGAATATTCGTGTACCTTTATCTACAAATAAGGCAAATGTAAATCATAACGAATATTTCATCACTGCGGTCGGTTACCTTAACCTTTATACTATTATCAAATCAAAATCTATTTAATATCAATTAAAAAAAATACTCCAAATCGTATATTTTAAAAGTTATCTCAAAATCAGACGGAGGGAAGAGTAGAATTATGTAAGTTAAAGATGTTTTATATAATAAAAGCTTTTAATCAAGAAACAATTCTACATAATTCACCCCGCTATGTTAGTGTTAGTTTCTTGTAAATTCTGCTGTCTACGCGCAGCGTCGCAATTTTCCTGTTCAAACATTTTGTTCTCGTGTTGTCTTGTTGGATTAATTGTATTAGAATGCACTTCTTCGTCTCAGCTTTATTTAAGAACGATTTGACTTCAGTCTCACGATCTTCGTTCGAATAGTTCCATGAGTACGTTTTGAAAAGGTTTCACGATAGCCAAAGAAAATATTTTAGAATTCAAAATGTCGGAGATTGGAGAGCTAACTAAACTTTTAGAAACGTATTGGCCTTGCGAACTCATAATACATAAGCTTTTGAATTTTATAACGCTGTTCAGAGGTGCACACAGATAGGTTATTCATAAATTATAATCCAGATCTCCAGTTGATTGCATATAGACTAGTTTCAGCGGGATCGATTTTACGAGGAGCGCCTCAATTTCCCGTTAAGACGGTGCAATTTCCTTGCGTTTGTCGTACGAGTCACTTCGTGGTCTTTTGGTATTACCCGTTTTTCTTTGCTGGCGCGTTTTATGACTGAGTTACGCTTATAACTTTTCTGTTCTTAAATTACTTTACTGCACTCGACTATTTCATTTATTCAGCACTCAGCCACCAGTGCCGTGGGTGCTCAACCGGTGCATGCGCTGGAACACAAACATGTTTGTATATTCTTGTTAGCTCACGTATTTTGTAAAGATAAAGGCTTAAATAAATATACCGGTAAGAAATAGAATTTACGTAATGTCTGTCTAGTTCTAAGATTAAAGTGCAGATGAATAAATTGTTGCAGATTGAAAACTTGTTTTGTTTATACATCCAAATATGCAACGTTTCTTTGTATCACTGTCGTACCGTGATCTTTCCGTAATACCCTCCACGAGTGTTCTTGCGAAGAAAGGATTTTTCTTATATGCTTACAAACTCTACTGTTTTTAAATTACTTTACTGTACTCTTTGATTTCATTTATTCAGCACTCGAGCGCGGGTATGCCCACTTACTCTTGATGCATTCGCTGAAACAAAAGCATGTTATCTCATACTTTATATTTCGAGATGCAGCTGAGATTATAGTTTCTGATTTATTTTGTTATATGTAGAACGTATGAGTTCCTTAGTTTACATAGGTTTTTAAGCTTTTTCTTCAGAATAAATTAATGGCGATTAAAATAATCATATGTGCTAAAACCGATATGAGGTATCATTTGACCAAACCATGAGCGACTAATTCGACCTGGTGAAATCAGTTTATTTTGACCTATATTTTGCCTTCCTGTTATCTGTGATATTAAGATAAATCAAGCGGTATCTTCTTTATGATAATCGGTCCATTACTCCGGTGTTATGCTAATGTATCCAACGATATTTTGGTGACGTGTATTTAGTATTTTTTAGATCAGCCTACGATGTTTTCCACCATTTTAGACGATTAAATTTGGTTATTGCGGAGAACAAAACCTTTTTTTCATTTGTTTTTTCTTTTTATTTAAAAATTCTTTACAAATTTATTTTAATAAATGACGTGACATCTCTAGAACTTTAGAGCGTTAATAACGAATGTAATTACTGTAATACTATTCTTAATTCAGTGAACTGTTCGTCTCTCGTCTATAGTGTAAACAACACTGCGTTAAACCGCCTTCAATCCATAAGCGCTTTGTATAAAGGTTTAGTTTAGAGAGCCCTTTAGAATGCCCCTTACTTCATCGATTACATTTAAACTTCCCTAAATCGCTTCCAAACCTTAATCAATCGCCTGAGCAGACCCTCATTACTAAAGAATGTTAATGATCTTCCTAAGTTGGTAAGATAAAAATATATCTTGTCTAGTAGTAGTAGTAGTAGTAGTAGTTAACACTACTATGGCCTCGTAATTTTCAAGGGTGGAACACATTTACGTACTCGTAAATATTAATGGAAATGGAGCTAATTGGGAGAACTATGTATATGAATATTATCTTCTTGGAATTGCGCTAATTAGAGGAGACCAATGTCTACACTCCAGCAGTGGACTTCAAAAGGGAGATGGAAGGACGGATGCAAATTGTTTGGTATATCTGACTGGTTGAAACATTTTAACCTATTTCTCAGTTTCCGATTGAGCTCAAATTTGGAACGCACCTTTAGTTCTGATGACAATGCAATTATATATAATCAATATTGTTGTTATTTCAAAATGGCCACCACAACAAAATGGCGGACCACATATTTTTGAACAACCCACCCAATATGTGTATCATATAAAAGGGCACTTGTGAATGGGTACTATACACCATGAAACAAGCTTTTATATGATATAAAATTGTATAATGCAAGAAAATGACGGATTTGACTACTAGAACGTTTATCTTTTTTCTTTTCAGTACATTGTAATATATTATAAGCGTGTTTTTAAATACATTTTCTTATAATATTTATTGAAATATTTCCACATTACTCACAAAATACAGGGAGTCACAACTTTTTATGGCGGTCACGGAAGCTTTTGAGAACGACTGTGAAATGCTAAGTGCTTGAAGCTGACCGGTCGCCAAGCGATTGCATTGAAGAGGGGAAATTTATGAATCTTTCATTTGTGTGTTATTAGGATTAAAACCAGCCTTGTATGATACACAAATACTTAAAATACTTCTAGCGGCGGTATAAAGTTGTATGTATTTTTTTATAACATTGAAGTAACAAACGAAAATACAGTCCACCTGATGGTAAGTGGTTATTGCCGCCCATAGTCATATGTTAGCAACTTCATGTAGACCAGGGGTTATCTGAAATAGACCACAGATGCGTTGCTACTCACGAGGAAAGAGATGGTCGCCCCATATAAGTAAGCCGGCAGCCACACCCTTCCAACGAAACACTAAAACTACTTCACGCTAGAAATAGGGGTGGCGGTTGTACCGGCCCGGTCGAACTAAGCTGGTTCTACCACCTGGTAAATTATGTGTTATGCTATTTTTTCCAGATAAAATAAAATAATATAATGTTTTCTTTTACTTTTAATTTGAAATAATTCTCAAATGTAGTATCAATTACTAAAATTTTCAAAAAATTGCTTCATTTAAAATTTCTAATTTTCACAAAAGAACAAGGTAGGTACGCAAATTGCTTGAAACAATAAAACACTTAAACTTGTCTACACAGGGTTGTTCTACTGCGGCGAGCATTTACACAGACCCGAGGTAAATAAATATTCGTCTAACATTCGTCCTCTAATAGTTTAAACAGCTGTTTGAGTCGAGTGTCTCCGCTTTAGGACAATTGCCTCTAGGGACACTGAGTGTCTAGTACCACAGCTGGCTGATGTCGGCACTTAGTTCCGAACGCCGATTTGTTGCGACGTAAACTACTCCAGGGTTGTAAAAATGTAGAAATGGTAGTAGTATAACTTTAACATTTTAAAAACGTATAATAAGTGAAAGGAAGTCACTTTTGACTTGATATCGTAGAACCTAAGCTTTCGAAGCCAGAACCATGAAATTTGGACAAAAGTGCCATTTTATGATGAGAAAATATATTTATGATTTTACACCCCTAGGGAGCTTTAAATGGAGTTAGAAGTTTATAATGCTGTCTGCGCGTGCGACGTCGCGGACAATATTTAGTTTATAATAAAATAAGTACATCACCTATAAACTTCAAGTAGACTAGAGACTAGTAGACTAGATTTTTAGTTTATACAGAAAATGTGAAAAGGCTAAATTGTTTTGAACCTAATAAAGTATGACTATGGCCTAACTAATAAATGATATAAGACTAATTGTTATTTTTTTTTAAATGATTCAATTTCGTTCAACAAAGCTAACTTAGATTAAATTAACTGTTTTCATGCAACCACCATCTTGAAGTCCACTGTTGGACATAGGCCCCCCCCCCCTTAATGGCCTATTTGTAAGCATCGTACCTGGCATGCGTATTGGTGACCACAGTAGTTGTTGGTGTTAAATGAAAAGGAGCTCATCTCGTGGATTTTCCTTACATCCTGGATCCTATTACATCCAAATAATACTTTTCAGGAAACCACATGGAACTGAATACCTTTTTCTTCCAAGTACCACCTCAAATTCGGTTATCGGAAATATCAGAAGAGGTGTTGTAGACGTGTCCTAGTAATCACAACAAGTTCTAAATTACTCTGATTACATTCTATGTCATAGCAATTTCATCGACAGGTTCGAATATGCAAAGTATACCGTAAGTATTTCTGAAACAAAGTCTAACAAATAAATTTTAGTAGCGAAAGTCGTTGTTTGTGTTTATTATATGCTGCGGTTGGTTGTAATCGCAACAGGACGATTGCCTCCAGGGACAACTAAGTGTTTGGTACCACAGCTGGTGAATGTCGGCACTTAGTTCCAAACGGCGACCCTCTACATCTCGTGATCATGCCGTCAGGGTTGGCAAATTGCTCACTCGAGCACGCCCTACCCTACTGAACTCGAATGCTAAGCGCGGCTTTATTTGGGAATAATTTGTTACTCTTTCTCGGCCTAATATTATTTAAACGGAGGTGAATACGCAAGAGTGACGCCTAAAGCCCGCAGTCAGGAACGGCCTCCCGTTTTTGTACGCACGAATGTTCGAATTTCACGGTACGTGTACGTAAATAATCGTATCTTTGCTATACCGTATGTAAATGTACGTAGGTTTTATTTTATACGTATAAGTGCGTTGTTTGTTTCTACCATTTCGAGATTCTAATAACCAATTATTAATTTTATGCCTGTTCCATTCTCCATAATGGCTCATATTTTATTACCGGAGTTTTACATGAAAATAAACAATTCTAATGTGTCTTAAAGCGGATAACCATACAAGAGCATATATTCATCTATTTTCACCGAAACTCGTATACTAGAAACGTATTAACTAGAAGAACACATTATTTGTTAGCTCTTAATATGAACTTGTAAATAAATGCAAATTAAGAGCAAACAAATAATGTGTTTTTCTAGTTAATTCAAATATTTTTTATAAGATTAAAGTAGCAAATGAGACTGCAATTAATAATGAGTTTAAGTGGTTACTGCCGCTCATTGAAATCTGTAAGAAACTTTCAACAAACAAGAGCTCCATCGGAAGTCAATCATATCGCTTCGATACTCCTGTGAACGATGGTCCGAACGATAGTCGTTTAATATGCAAGCGAGCAAACATTTCCATCGAAATGTATCTTGCATTTCGATAGAAATCTTTCATGCTAGAAATCGATGTGACAGTCGTACCATCCTCGTTCCACCAACTTGCAAAATAAGGTTAACTATATTATTTTGGGTTCCGTATCTTAAGGATAAAAACGGAACCCTATTACTAAGACTACTGACCGTCTGGCGTTTGTCAGTATGTCAGGATGTATCTCATGAACCGTGATAGCTATACAGTTGAAATTGTCACAGATGATGTATTTTTATAGCCACTATCGCAAGAAATATTAAAAATTGAATAAAATAAAAAATTAAGGGGCGCACCCATACAAATGTGATTACTTGCCGTTTTTATAGATGATACCGGAACCCTTCCAGCGCGAGTCCGTCTCGGACATAGCCGGCTTTTGTATAAGGATAATTATTATCCGCGAGAAAAATCTCAAAGAACAAGCAAACGTAATTAGTTTGTATAAAAATAATAATAAACTTCGCAATAATTTAATGAAAGAGTAATGTAAAGACGCCATCATAGCACTTTCCATTAGCGAATTGTCTATTTGGTTCGTGACAGTAAAAGCAGTCTTGGAAACTAGTCACAAGAATTTGCGAGCAGCATTAAATTTTTACTTATTTGGACAAACTTTGCAATAATATTTTATTCTTAAAGCACAATTTGATTTTTTATAAGAATGAAGTAGCAAACGAGCATGCAGTCCATCTGATGGTAAGTGTTTACTGCCGCCCATAGACATCTGTAAGCGACTTCATGTAGAACAGGGGTTCTATCTGATGTCGATTACGCGTTGCTACTCTTGGGGACTAAGATGGTCGCCTCATATGTAAGTGAGCTGGCGACCACACCCTTTCACCAAATACAAGAACTGCTTCAAGCTAGAAATAGGTGTGGCGGCGGTACTCCACCGCTCAAACTACATTAGTTCTACCACCTGGAGTGGTAGAACTAATGGCTCTATTCTAATACTCCAAGTTATTTCTAGCGTGGAGCAGTTCTTGCGTTTCGGTGGAAGGGTGTGGTTGCCGGCTCACTTTTATATGAGGCAACCATCTCAGTCCTCGGGGGTTGCAACGAATCTGTTCCTTACTAATGTCCATAGGCGGCAGTAACCACTTACCATCAGGTGGGCTGCTTGCTCGTTTTCTACTTCATATTAAAAAAAAAAAGTATGGTGAGGGTGGGAGAACTAGGTGTTCCAACTTAGTTTTCAAGGGAAGCGATGCACCAGCTAACCCTAGGAAAAACCGGATCTTATTTGAGGTTGAGGACAAATGTCCATAGGTGGTAGTCGCCACTTATCAACATATGCATGTTCCTTTCGAAAAGCAGTGATAGCCTAATGGTTGAAACTCGGCCACACAATCGAGGGTCGGAGGTTCGAATCCCAGGCATGCACTACTGATTTTTCTAAAATTATGTGCGTATTAGAATTTAATTATCACTGCTTTACGGTAAAGAAAAACATCTGGAGAAAATCATTACATCGGAGATTTCTCTAAAAAAAGGGGTGTGAAGTCTACCAATTCGCACATGGTCAGCGCGGTGGACTATGGCCTAAAACTCTCTCATTCTGATGGAAGACCTGTGCCCAGCTGTGGGAAAATAATGGGTTGATGATGGCATGCTCCTTTGCTACTCCTATATTATATAAAAAATCAAAAGACTGAAACTAAACTTTGTCGAAGGAGCTTAAAATAATCCTAATTTAAAGGTTAACAGTAACGATTCCATAATTTATATTTACAGCGATTCTACCGCAGCCTCTTGGCCCACTTCGGCCGTGATTACCGGAGTTGGCACCCGTTCAAACACTCCGGTTACTCGGATTCACCTTATTCAGGTTATCTGAGAAAAATAGTTCGAATCTTACAAAATGTTCATGTACAGCTATGGATTCGTGTGTTTACAATCTTATAGTATTGCTTATTGAAAAGTCTCTATGCTTATTGCCTACAGACATGTTTAAGAGTATCAATTGAAGTCTACCTATTGTATATTTGCAAGTAACGTTTAACTCGCTCCGTTAAATATGATATATGTATAAAAAATAATTCTTTACATCATACCTTTTCAAAACCTTTTCAAATGTTGTGATTTTTGTACTCCAAAACCCACTCGTTGACTGCATTCTTTATATATTATTTAGAAAGTTCTGATTTTTTTCTACGCTCCCCTACTGTGATGCCCTCAGGCTTTGCCAGGGAAAATAACCCGTGGGCCTCGTCTCGTCTCTAGAGGTACGAAAGCTCCACTACAGAGCTTTATGAGAAATCTTACTCTATCAATGATGCTTTTCTTATTATAAAGATTTAAATGCAACGAATCATTTAGACAAATCTACCTTATCGCAATCTTTAAATCATACACAATGCCATATTTAAAAAAAATGTAACATCACTTTTTTGTAATAACTTTTAATAGAGTAGATGAACATTAATTAATAAACAAAGTACATGTTTAATCAGGGGACGGCTTATCAATCATTCAATCCTTCTAGACAACCATTCCATCATTCTCTGGACATAGTACTTTTATATTGTATTGGGAATTGTATTAGATAAATAACTTGTCATAAAGAATAGACTTGTTGCATCTTACGATATTTATTATAAAATAAAAAGTATTATCGTAGTTTTTGATCAGTTCAGCTTTTCCCAAAAATAAACTAATACAAATCAGCTGAACACTCAAATTAATGAAATCACTCAACCTCATGAAACTTCATGTTTCATAATGGCAATAAAATAGATTCAGTGATATTGGTACACTAAAAAAATATGAGTCGCGTCACCCCATTGAATGTCACTAACATGGGGCTGGTCCCACCGGACTGGATGCAATTTAAAACCCATCAATATGGACTAATGGACAAACTTTCCGCCTTGCATCGCAATTACACTAATGTGATTATTTCTTCGCGCTCCACACATACAAGCGTCAAGCCTATCTAGCGAAAACTATTATTAATCCTAAATTTTAAAATGAAAATTACTGTTATTCATTCTTTTTTCTGATACTTTTCCACACACTTGACTAAAATCCTTTTTTATGAAATAATAACCTTTCTTGGTGCGTCATCATGGAAACTTTAAACAGTTTCTTCATAGAAAGTGTGTTTATGTACCTATCCTTTTTTATTTTTCCAATATTTTATTAATTATATAAAACTCAAGCCAATAAAAATATTGCCCATAAATGAACGGCACTGGGCCTACTAGTAGCTTTCGCTTTGATCTCATAACTTCAAGAGACCAGTTGACGTAGGTCATTTATAAAAAGGATTCTTCACACCTGGTTGCGTTTATGATTTCTATAGCACAAGATTCTCACTCTTCATGGGAAGAGATAGATAGTTTTAATATTGAATGGTAACACTAGATGGCAAATCTGTCTATACATCATCACTATACAATACAATAAAAATAATAAGAATCGCAAGTTGGTGGAACCAATGTAGTTCGCCCGGGGAAGTACCACCGCCACACCTATTTCTAGCGTGAAGCAGTTCTTGCGTTTCGGTGG
>DWNE01005617.1:0-13805 GCA_018249875.1 Cecropterus toxeus | reverse complement strand
CATTGTGCACTTAACTTGCTGTTCTACTAAAAATAAATTACAGTCCAGAAAATTACACAAGCATTTTTATTGTACACTTGCTATTTTTAGACCAGAACGCAGGAGCACTTAAAAATGTTGTTATTACGCATACATATACATATAGGTGGCGTGCTTACGAAGTCAAACTACAAACTGCTTTATAATCTTCAAATTCGTCAAGTGTTGACAGCTAGCACTCCTTTTTCACTAATGCGAAGTGTACGTGGTTGTATGCGTGCATGTTTGTAGTCACCAACTGTGGGCGCCGTAGACCATAAGACTCGTGGAATACGGACATAGCTTTGGAATATAAAGGGGTAACTCATTTCCTAATAATTAACCTAATCTAAATTAAAATTATCTTTAATATTAATGCAAAGGGGAAATCATATCGGTACTCCCGTATTTATGAAAATAAAAAACCTCTCTTTGAATCAAATTACACAGTCCAAGGAGCAAGCCCGCCACCGCTCGCGGACCATGAATAATTATACAGGATTCCGATCGAGTGTATTCGTAACGAGGTAAAGGGAGCGGAAAAAGGCGTTTTGGGTTTTAAATAAGTTATTTCATGTGTGCACCAATGTATATAACGGAAAGGATATTATTACATGGGCAAAATACGATAATATTTAAGAATGAAAAAAACATTACATGTTATAATTATGATTTTACACTAACATTATCGCGGAATTGATACATTTTAATATATAACGGATGTTCACGATATGCGTTTTTTAAATTTATTTTTGCTGATATTGCGACCCAGTTATATTAATGTAGATCGTTGTCACGGTGAAAGTGTTTCACTGTGACTACATGAACATGATAAAAACATATTAAAGTACATATTAAAAACATTGTATCTTGTTCTAAAATACTATTCTTTATCTGTTTGTCGTCTATATACGTATAGGTCTATGTACGTATTTCTATTATTTTATTAATTTTGAATCTTCTACAATATTATTATCTATTCACTTCGACCCAATAATAAGTAATTCGATTTCAGGTGATTATTTTTCATGTTTTAAAAACATATTATACAATTTTCTTACACTTGAAACGTTAATTTACTAATCACAAATTAAATAAATACTGAAAGAAAATTTGTAGGTACCTTGTAAATTTCTTCTTAGCTATAATTGAATAATCCCTAATCTAATTTTCTACTAGTAGGATTCTCACAATAAGATCTCGCCGCGTCGCGAGCAATAATAAATGTAGTACATTTAGACGCAACACGTAAGCAAATGTGAAAATTAATCATATATAATGACTGTAATAAATCTAAACTACACTAGAAGTACTTCATAAGTTAATAGAATATGTTATTGTATGTTCTATAAGTATCGTAAGGCGAAGTAACAAGATTAAAAGAAACATTCATTTAAAGGTTACGTAAACGGGTGAGCTATATATTTACTTGATAAATCATTATAAATAATTTCATGCTTTGTTAAATATGATATCACATAGATAAACGACTACATTTTAAGCTACATTTAATCGGAAAAGGTGAGAAATACAGCTGAAAATAGAAAATGAATAAAGAATACAACGGGTCGTGGCGGACATGATGACGAGGGTCGTGACGGGGCTCCGCGCATGTGTCGACGCCGCTGAACTGAATGTGTCAACTGGGACTTGTCTATAATGTCTAAACAGACAAAATTTGTTTTATAACGTTCTATTTAATATGAGAGTTTAGCTTTTTTACCTAGCCATGTGCTGTTCTTGCGTTTCGTTGGAATGTTGTAGTCGCCGGCTTAAATTCATATGAAGCAACCTTATGATTACACAAAAAAACGATTATCATGGCAAGTATACTTTCTTAGTTCTCGATTATTTAAAGTAAAATTTTAAAATGTGAATATTTCAACTATTTCAACTATCAATTCAAATATTATTTAAATACAATTACGTACATTTCTAACTGTGAAAACATGAACAACGTTTTAGTCTTGTTTCATATTTTATACATGTAAAGAAGCGAAAATACGTTTCAGATAATTGTTTTAATCGTTAAACCTCCTGCAAAGTAATAATCAAATTTAAAGTCTTTCTTAATAACACGATAAACAAGATTTATACAACGACTAATCCTGTGGTACTACCAGAAGCTTACACTAATTACAGGATCAGCATTCAGTAATCCGGATTAGCGCTCTACAACAATGTAGCATTTTCTACGAACTTGCTACGAAAGTGCTACGACTCTGCTACGTTAGAGCTACGTGGTGTAAAAGGTATCTTGTAGGTCGATAAACTTAAACACAATATGGTGCGTTATAACTGTCATTTTTTTGGGTTTTGTACCGAAATGGTAAAAACGGAACCCTATTACTAAAAATGTGTTAAAAAATGTGCTCGATAAATGTAAAAAAAATATTTTTTATTGTTGCACCTTTTTTTTTGTGCTCGAGGGGGAACCCTTCAAAGGTACTTGACGTCGTGGGAGCGATGCCAGGTAATGTGGCATCGCTCTGCGCTAAGTGGCCGTCCTCGGCGCTGCAAAGAGGACTCCGGGATCTACAAAGGAACGCAACCGGAGTTTTCTAAACGCGTTGCCCCATCGGGCTCCAGCCAGGTAAACGAGGCCCACCGCAAAGTGTGGTCTTTATGGCGATATGCGACCACACATACTGCCGGTCTTTCCGGGGTCCTCATGCTGGACGGTTCGAGCTCCCGCTATAGCCGCCCGCAACCCCGGAAGCCCCTTTTAGTCGCCTCATACGACAGGCAGGGGATACCGTAGCCCCATTCTAATTGTATTGTTGCACCTAGCAACCAAATAATTGTGCCAAGCGACATCAGCAATACTCGTAGGTTACTATATTAAAATGAATTTCGTTTCCAATCGGTTGACGACAACAACATTTATTTTAATATACTAGACTATTCCCGCTCCACGCGACTCGGTCATGCTTACCACGGCAATGAGTCCTCCTATGTGTTTATTTAGGTCATGAACTACTTGTGTACCGAATTAGGTGTTAACGGAAAAGAAATTTTTACGTGAAAGAGTCTCAAAGACATATACATATATTCTCATAAACATTTTGCATTTTCAATATTAGCAAGAAAAATTGATATCCTAAAATATTTTTCCAGTGCTATGCTATTATAATTAGATTTATTGTTTTGCGCTATTGTAAAGGATGTTTTAAATTCTGGATAAAAATGTATCTATAGAATTCATAAGTAACTAAGAATTTCGACGGTTTATTCGAACAAGGCTTTGCTTTCAGCGTCTCAACTTTCGTTTCAGCCAGTAGATCCATTCATTTGACTAAAAGAAAGTAATATTTTTTAAATGACTTTCTTATTATTAAAAATATATTATTACTTTATAGTTATTTACAATATCATGTAGTTTATGGTATTCTATGTAAATTTTAATATTTATTCCATGGATTATTGAACTTTTTCGTTATATATCTTATTCATGTTTGCTTAAAAAAATGTGATCTTTGAAAGTATTGTATTAGTATTGTAAGATTTTTCACACTCAAAAAGTAGTACCAATTTAAAAGCTTATACGCTTAAATTAAATGTAAATTTAATCTAAGTAACAGATAATATAATTTTAACTATTTGTAAATTGTTTGATAAGATTATCTTATCGTAAAAGTGTAAAAATATTACATGAATAAAATTTTGTAATAAGTTTAATTATATCATCGTAAAGGTGGCATCAACACTACTTGAGCGACGTACTGTTCTGGTTCTATTGGTGCGGTAAGGAAGAACTACTTATCTGAGATAAGTCTTCAGTAGTAGGGTAGGGTAGCAAAATAACTGGTAATACAGTAAATGAACTGCACTAATGCAATTTCTATATTATATATTTTATTAAAGTAACCACAATGTGAGTTAATTGAACTGGTGCTTTAATTTAATCGTTTTTGATATACGAGTGAACTGCAAACAACATTATATAATTTCGGGAAGCATTCTAACAGATCGTAACAAAGCTATCTCCTTGAACAGCGTTTCCCTCTCAGCGCTCCCGAACGTCCCCGTTCGTTCCGGCGACTGGTTCCGTACAATCGACACACTGAATTGCTTCGGGGCCGAGATATATTTTATTTCTCAGAACTCCTCACTTAAAATTCCTGATATTCTTTTTGTGGATATTGAACACGAAATGTACTTTCACTACGTTAAATCTGTATTTTATCTATGTACAAAGACGTTAGGTAATACAATTCTTGAACAATAGCATGTGGGCGGTTTTATCCATTGCTTTATTATTGAGCAATAATTAATATTTGCCAAAGGTTTCTACAAATGTACTTTATTACATTGCTTTAGAACAAATTAATGAAAATCGGGTTTAGTTACCAACTTTGATAGATAGATCGAAGTTTTTGTACTCTCAAAGGGCCTCTAACGGGATTTAACCCTGAGAAACGCCCTTTGGAATATAATGTCAAGTTGGGTTATATAAATTAGTTTCTTAGAAAAATAGGAGCAAAAAGTCACTATTTCAAAATATACAATTTTAAATTATAAAGAATACTTTAGAGCAGCAAAAAGTGTAATTTAATGTTCACTGCCATTCTCATACATCGTTAACCTTGCCTAGTAAAACTGATTATTCACCGCCATCTCTGTAATATAGCTGACACTAATTGTAACAACAGCACCTCAGTTGTTTAAGTTGAAAACAGTTGTAGACCCGTTAAGGTAACCAACGCGCGTCTACTGGCTAAACAGTTCAGTTTCCCGCCAAGAGATGGCGTCATTTACCTACAATTGGAACTAAGTGATGTTCATACGACTCCAACTATATAAATTAACCTGTGATCCCAATATCAAATAAAGTTACGTTAGATTAAGTATTTATATTTTCATAATATAAAGAAAAATAAATATGTGTCGGTCTGGCTAGCCGGATGTTGCCATCGTAAATATGCTGACACGGGCTAACAAATATTCATTGCCTCACGAAGTATGTAATTATATATAAATAACAACATAATGCATTATGTGCTGCTTAATGTATCTTAACATAATGTAAGATGTGTGTAGCGTGATCCCTAGATAAAAGTAATTGATTTGCTAAGGAGGCCATCAATCCGTTTACAGATCATAATGTTAGCTAAATCTTATGAATATTATAAATGCAAAAGTCTGCGAGTATGTACATGCATATTTGTGTTTGATACTCTTTTATGCAAAAACTAAAGATTGGATTTCGCTGAATTATTGTATTATTAATGGCATTATTATTTTGCATGGCAAAAACTTCGCAAAAGTTTTTGGACTATTTTACTACTTCTGTGTTTTTTTATAAAAACGGACCATGTGACTTAGCATTCGATATCTGTACTTGTATCACAGGGCTGAACCCTAATATATAGTTAATTTCACTGTTAGTTAATTGAGTATAAAAATGTAGATTATTCAAAAATATATAGGTTTTATTTTTCAACGTGCATGGTCGATCCTAGCGAGGAATATCTAATTGAATTTCGTCTGTTAGAGGTCGCTGTGGCACTTCGTCGTGTCAAGCGACTCTTGTGGATGTAGCGACTATGTATTTTATACTTCTTGGTACTGTCCTATATAGTTTTATCCATAAATGCCAAAAGGTTTGTAACTGCTCTGTATTGTAACTGATGTGCGTGCTTGTGATCAACCTTAGGCCCTAGATTGAGAGAGCTTGTTTCATCTGTTCGGTTATCACTGCCAACTCTTTAAATAAATAAAATGGATTACCAAAAATGCGTTTGAATTAAATTCAGCCTGCCAGGCAGGCAAAGCAGTTTTTGTGTATTCGTATTTGTATGTGTCAGTCGTATTTATGAAATAAATAATATTTATTTGTATTGCCATAAGGTAAGCGAATGGCATTTGGATTGAAGAAATATTTAAAATACCATACTAAATTCCGTTGAAAACATTGTCTCCCTACACGACGGTCGCGCGTCGTCGGCAAATATTGACTCTGCTTGCATCTTCAATCGAGTGTTTGCTCTTGTCACCAAAGAAAGGCGACTTTGTGTCAACACGACGACTATATTTGAAACATATTGTTAAGATGTTATCTGAAAATTGACAAATAATCATGCCATAGTCGTATAACGTAATGTTATGACTGCATAAACGTGAATGCTTTGTTGAAGAAAGGTTCATTGACCGCTATGATAACAACCGATACCACAGTATCGTTGTCTATATTGTGCCAAAACTAATTGCTTAACTCCTCGCGCCTCACGTTGCTTTGAAGGTAGTTAGGGTTCTTAGTTATAATGAAGGTACACGCGCTTCTATGTTTGAGTAAAAACAACTGCTAAACGGTGAATAAAAACTTTTTACTGCTTTTGTATCTGTTACCTAATTATATAAGTATAGATAATTTATAAAGTTCAAAAGAAAAATAATACAATTCTCAAACAATCCAACGTAGCACGTTATTGAAAAATCCTTCAGTAGCCATGATGAATAATGTAAACCGCGATAACATGCCGAGAAATCATAAACCGTAGGAAGTTTTATGGAGATGACAGTCGCTGGACTCGATTAATAATAAATTTCAATTAAACCCTGACGAGGTTTAACTGGACTGAACGGATGACAAAGATAAATGAATTTCAGTTTGCGATGCTGATTAATATTCTTACTTGCATAAAAAATACGCAGCGGCATGCTGTAGTAACGGAATAGATTCTATAAATCTATGAGCGAGATTTGTTGCAGATGAGCGACATTGTATTCAATGTCGCTCATCTGATTATGTTAAATTATAATTTTACTTCTTAATCAGAATCACTATTATGATTTTTTTGCTTCATTGCGCGTAACGAAAGTTAAAACATATTAAATTACGATTAATTTTAATTTAGTTTTACGATACATTTATTTTTTACGCATACTCATGAATCCTCCTACATTTGAGTGAATGGAAAGTGTATGTCGCATGCTTACCGATTAAATATCGGCGGCATTGCAGTAGATGCTCGATGCCTGCCACGAGGTGCGTTAGAAATGCAACATCTGGAAAACTGGCTGGGGACCTCGGAACCATACCTTAGCTTAACGTTAGCTTTATGTTATTTTTCTTAAGATGATTTAAATATTGCGATACCCATTGCTGCAACTAAAGATAAAACAGTTCTTTAGTACAAATATGAATGAGTTATAGGCTCAGTGGAATGCTTACCTAAATCACAAAGAAAAATAATAGTACATTATATTTTACATAATTATGATATGTACATAACTAGATGGAAATGATAATGGTACATCAATCAGTCAAATATGCGAAAAAGGGTTTTAAATTATGCAACAAGAAATTATAAAATATCATAAGTACTTTCATGGAAATGACTGAAGCGATTGGAGTCGATTAATAATGAATTTCAATTAAACCGTCCGCGCCGGCCCGCTGACAATGACAAACGACGTCAGTTGGTGGAGGCTAATAAATTCCTTAAAGGTCTATCCACACTGGTGCTGATCACTTCTTTCCTCCGGTATAGCCTCAGGTCAAGCCAAATGGATAAGCTTTCGAGTGCATAAGTCTGTCATCTGCCCTAACCCGCTTCGGTCTTTTAAAAACCACTTGATCGATAACAGCAGTTTTTAAAGTAGGAAAGAAGAAGAAAGTTAACATTGTCCATCAATTTAGTTTTCTTCACGCTAAACGTTACGGGTAAGATACGGGTAAGATGTTAAAATCTAACAAAATTAGATTTATTTTGTTAGATTTTAACATCTTACCCGTAGAACCAGGGGTGTACCACCGCAACACCTATTTCAAGCGAGAAGCGGTCCTTGCGTTTCGTTGGAAAATATGGTTGCCGGCTCACTTAAATATGAGGCGATCAGTTCTCGGAAATAGAAAAATATCTGTCATCGACTTCAGATAGAACCCCTATTCTATATGATGTTGCTTGGCGGCAGTAACCACTTATCGTCAGGTGGATTACATTATATTCGCTTATGTTTTGGGTTAATGATGCTCCTCATACTCAAAAAGTGGTTTAATAAATTCTTTATAATGGGAAGAATGAGGTACAATAGTGTGTATTCACCTTAAATTCATCTCCACCGATAACTTAATTATGTAAGATACGAAGTAAAATACTCTTCCATGATTATAAAGTTGCCATCAATGTTGGCATGAAGGTCTTCCTCACTTTCAGACATAAGCCCTTCTAGGCCTCAAGTAAACATAAACATGTAATTTTATGCTTCCGTTAAATGGTAGGTCTGACATATATATGTTTAAATGATTTATTTATCTTTCTAACCTTATATGCTAATCATATATATGAATGAAAAATTTATCAAGCAAATGTTATTACTATTTTCATATTTTGTTAGTTTGATTATTTCTTCTAACTTTATACAAATTTACTCTACGGATTTTAATGAACCTTTTTGTACCAATGATTGTTAACAAATACATGTATAATAATTATACTAAACTAACATTACAACATTGTTGGATTGCTGAATTGGTTTTAAAATAAAAACTATCAGGAGTTTAATCTATGAAGGCGATATCGAACGATACATAAATCGATAGCACAAACTGTTAAAAATAAAAGCCTCAATAATTGCACGCATCCATAGTAATTCAATTTAAAACGTTTTATACATACCAGAAACGAAATTTCTGAAAAGTACCTTACGATAAATAATAAATAATCATAATAAATAATAATACGATATTATAATTAAGTGATCAATGCAGCCCATATTAGGACATCTTATTTCACGTATACCGAACTTGGCGCTTATAACGAAGTAAAATCGTTACCGTGATTCAGAAAAAGGGTACAGCGGCGGTTGAGGCGCCGATAACTGCATACGTAACGTATTTTCGTTTTATCGACTTTCTTATTACAACGATTTTAAAGATTCGTATAATTAGAGTACAGATATAGACAGACACTGGTAACCATTTAATATCAAATGACTCAAACGCATCTAGCTGCTTGCATTAAATATAAACTTGAGAAGGCACAAAGTATCAGCAGTAGTTACTTAGTATACCTAATTAAATGAAGAAAACCAAATATAAAGTTAGTAAGGTCAAAAGCCGGCGGCATTAGATTGGTAAATTAACTTTAGTACTGTGTTTTCTAGCTTTTATTGTTATTGTTCAGGCTTAGTTTGAGCCAAGACATAAGGAAAAAGTATTTCGAGCAACGTAAATAATACCGTTTTGTTTCAAATAAATAATGTTGGAAATAAATAAATAAATAAATTCATAAATTTGGCATTATTAAGGATATTATAAATGTATAAAATGTACATGTATATGTAAGAGTGTAACGAATGAAAAAAAAATATTGTGTTTAGCTGTTTCTCATAATATTATGATCATCATCAACAACCCATTACAGTCATACTGCTGGGGGCGGTTAACAGGATGAGAGAGTATTAGGTCATTGTCCACCGCGCTGCCCAAGCAAATTAGTAGACTTCACACACCCTTGAGATTTTTTAAAAGAAATCTCAGGTGTGCAGGTTTTCTCACGATATTTTTCTTCACTGTAAGCAGTGATAATAATATATATATTTATTTATTTTATTTGATTTTAAATACAATGTATGTAATTTTTATTAATAGATAATTGGATATTATTGACTCATGTTTTTATTTAATTTTGGTTATTATTGATATTTATTTGCTTTGTTTTTATTATTGGATTTGTATTGATCTTATTGTTCGACATTTTATTCGAATTTTAACCGACTTCGAAAAGGAGGTGGTTCTATGTCCGACTGTAAGTATTTTTTTTATGTATGTTCACCGATTTTTCCGCCATTTCTGGACCGATTTTCAAAATTTTTTTTTTTACATTGTTATTACTGTTATTACTTTACATTGTTATTATATTTGACTGAATTTGAATTTGTATGTAAATTTTATGTATTAAAAATTCATATTTATTTTAATCATAAATATTTAATTAATCTGTTATCACTGCACTAACGTATTAGGTTTCCCTGTAATGTTAGATGTAAGTTTGAGTGAATAAAGAAATAAATAATAAATTCTAATACGCACATAATTGTAGTGTATTGTAACATGTATATACGTGTATGTGTATATACGACATAAATACGTGTGGGGGCGATCTTAAACATAATTACGGCATGCTGCGGGCAACAGATATTACCTACTGGACGCTGCCAGCACCTGGACACACAGTAACTGGAACTCTATCTTATAATATACTATTGTCCGACCGAAACTGGTTCTTTAGCCGAAACCGTATTTTTGGGCCGGCTCTTAGTTTCGACCGAAAACAAAAGTAACGCAAACATACTTTGAGTGGCTATTAGAAACTGAATTGTACTTACAGACAGTAAATAGTTTAAAAAAAAATAAAAATGAAAATCTTTAAAATATGTAAGAAATATATTGTTTACATCGGTAATTTATAAAATAAATAAATATATTAAAGGATAGACTTACTCTTGGCAGTAAACTTTTCAAAAACAACATTTAGAACGACGAACGATTCACGAAACCTCGTATTTCTGCCCGGCCGAATTTCGTTATTTTGGCCGAAACGGAAACTAAGGCTAAAATTAGCCGAGATAGAACTTTTGATCGGTCTATAATATACTTTTAATATAGGAATATAAAGATAAGATACATATTATGATTATAATATTAGTGGTTATAGCGGCAACAGAAATACGTCATCAGTGAAAATTTCAACTCTCTAGCTATCAAGGCTCTTGAGCTATATATGTATGTAGCGTGGTGATAGACGGACGGACAAATGAAGAGCGGAGTGTTAATAATATGGTGCCGTTTTTAGGTTTCCGTATCCAAATGGCAAAAATCGGAGCTCTTATTCATCGTTGGGTACGGAACTCCAATAACTAAAAATTAAATCTAAATTCGTAGTTATAAAAATTACTCGGAAATGTAGTCTGGATTTTTTTGCGTATTACAACGAAATGGACATCCGACTATCGTCATATAAAAATTGTACACACAAATCATATTGAAATTGCACTTGAATCAACACTACTCAGTATTGTTTCATGTTGGTTGAAAAGCTTTTCCAATCGAAATTAAGAGTGTAATCGTTACAAGGGTCTTTAATTTAAGCTCTCATGAACGATAGCGTTGCAGTCATCGACGTTGCCAGCTTGTCATCGCTTGCTCACTGAAAACTTGTTAGTCCTCCATAATATTGAAGGGTGCTCACTAAATCATATTTGAATGAAAAATATCCATCTCATTGAATTGGTTTATTTTATTTTAGTAAACATTTTATTCAACTGACAGTGAAGATCAGTTTCAAATGAATATTAAAATATTTGGTTTATAAAAAGAACATTCATAACGTAACCGACATCATTTACGTAAATACTTATTCAGCAATGAATGGTTAACACCAGAAAGTATAATCGTGAATTATATAAAATTTCTTTATAGAATCTAAATGATTTAATCCAAAGTATCATAAACAAACTAGTAATTTCCTTTGGAACTGTGGATAGAAATCTTAGCATACAATAACCGATATTAAAAACCAGCAAAAAAGGTAATTAAGAATGATTTCAAGCACGCGACACGCCGTATAATATTTTGTTTTGCGCTTGATACATTGTTTCATTAGCTCTTAGTGCAATTTGTGGGGAAATTGTTTCTTTAACGTGGTTTGAGTAAAAAGATTGAAAACGACGTCCTAGTAACAAAAACGTATGAAATTATAGCGCGGAAAATGACGAAAAATATAATAACAATGAGAAAGGAAATTAATGTATATTATTATCTTTGTTAAGCCCAATTATTTTTCATCGAAAGTTCAAAGAAATTTCAAGATACATTTATTTTAAATCAATTTCTAAAAAACTTTTCAAAACTACGATATTAATTTTATCTCAATTGAGAATGCTGGATCAAAATCGTACTGTAGAAGCTCTCTCCCTTTAAATTAAATGAAATCCACTTGAATCATTACATCATGTAATCGTAAACCTTAAATTGCAAAAAGGGATTTAAATTATTTTTACCTGAATGCGGTGCTTTATTCCGACCACTTTTTCAACATGCGGACAACCCTTCCACCGACATAATAGCGCGAATGAAATAAATTTCATAATATTCACCGCTGAATAAACAAGCAGTCCTCTCAAAGAATAGTAATGCGTTAACAGTGTGTATAATACAGCGGGGTATCGGTCGCTAATTAGTCGGTCGACGAATGAATCAGGATCGCTAATGAAAGCGCTTAGCTTTAGCCGAGCGAGTTGCAGCAAACTCAATTACACTCTACAATTAAATGAATGTTTTGTTTTGAATGGATTGCTTATAAATATACTTATTAGTAATGATTTAGGAATTAGATGTTCATAATATGTTTTAGGACAAGTGCTTATTGATATTACCTAAAATTTATAAAAGTATATTTCAATAATAAGAAAATGTTATGTATGTATTTAAGTTTTTTATATTTTATGAGATTTTATTTAACCAGTGAAGCGGAATGGTAGAATCACCACTCCGATAGTAGTATAGCGAAGTGGTTCATCATTTTTAAACCTATCAGTAATTGTGTTCTTTTACAAACAAGATATTTATTGTTTTACAAACATATAGTTGACTCTCCACTCAACTCACGATAAATTGGAGTGATAATGCGCTCGAGGACAGTTATATATTTAGAACGCCGTTAAACTTGTACAGAGTTTCGTCAACTTTTATTAGAGATAAACCTATTCAAGTTCCTTTTTAGAAATCATTAATGTATACATACTTATTACTTGTTTTGTACGGGTTTACATTGTGTTTCAGTATAGTATTGAAAATATCCGCAAGAAGACTGAAAACTGGGAACGTAGAAACGTCAGTTCCTACACGATGTCTTCCTTTACGCTTAAAGAACTTTGCTACGTTAAAACATACTACAATATGCAAGCGAAGTTTTATCGTCTAGAAGATATGAAAAGTCACTTTTATGACTGATATATAGAGATTCATATAGAAGTTTAAGTCACATACATATGGCATGCAATAATAACATGTTCTCGGAATAATTTCTCACATTAATATTACAAATTTTAGTTATAACTCACTAGCTATATTTTTACTTGAACTGGTTTCGATCTAACGCTAACAATTGCTCAGTGTTCAACTTCCAATAAAGTGTTTACGCGTTGAAAAACAATGCCAAAGTTCTAGAACTTCGAGCAACTTGCAAAAGTTTTCTTAAGTTCCATCTACTGCTTATTGTTCTTTTAATTAATTGGCAAACAAAAATAACTCGTTATGAAGCTGTCATGCAATGACAATGGTGAAAAATATTGCTTCATTATAGAAGGTACTTACTTACATTTAATGATGTAACGTAACTGTTTAATAATTGGCTATTTTTAAATGTTCATTAAAACTCAAACGTTTGTAAGGAATAAATAATTAAAAGATATGTAACATATAAGATAAGTAAAAATAGGAAAGATAAGATTAGTAAGATACCAATTTGTAGATAATCATTAATCTATTCTCATGACCTTCAAATGACCCATTATCAGAAAGATACAGTATATTATTTAAATAATTGCAAAGTTTCCTTCTATATTTAACCCATTTTAACCTTTTTTTATATACATATGAAGTAGCAAACGAGCAAGCAGCCCATCTGATGGTAAGTGGTTACTGCCGCCCATGGACATTTGTAAGCAAATTCATGTAGAACATGGGTTCTATAGGAAGTTTATCACAGATGCGTTGCTACTCCCGAGGACTGAGATGGTCGCCTCATAGAAAAGTGAGCCGGCAACCACACCCTTCCACC
>DWNE01005616.1:0-13805 GCA_018249875.1 Cecropterus toxeus | reverse complement strand
GACGGACAGACGGAGAGCGGAGTCTTACTAATAAGAGGCCGTTTTTATCCTTCAAGTACGGAACCCGTAAAACGACACTAATTCATGATAATCTAAGAGATTAATCTACATCACAGCTACAGAGCGAATTCATACAAAAACTTTCAACCTGCTGCACATTGACACCATCTCGGATTGATTGACGTTTGACAAATATTTCAGAACAACTTTCCTTTCCTGAATTACATTCCCATGTCCGGTCTCTTACTACTATTTTAGTGCCTTTGATAATTATTCAATATTGAATATTATATTATTTATATTATAATATATTTTTTTATAATTTAATTAACCTGCTTTAATTCATCGTATTAAAGATAATCAAAATATTTAGTTTCTAAATAGTTATTTAAACAAAAAATAAGTTACCAATATTTTCTAACGCTTTATTACTATTAGTGCCTTGTTTTGTACATTCACCTATTCTGTAGTAATGTGTCCTTAGCAGGTGGTAGAAGCAGTGTAGTTCGACTGGAGGGATACCACGCCTAATTTCTAGCGACAAGCAGTTCCTGTGTTTCGGGGTAAGGGTGTGCTTGCCAGCTCAGCTTATATTTCAAGCGACCATCTTAGTCCACGGGAGTAGCAACGCATATGTGATACGCAGATAGAATTCCTGTTCTATATGAAGTTGCTTAAACATATCCATGGGTGGTAGAAACCACATACCATCAGGTGGGCTGCATGTACATTTGCTACTTCAATCTGATAAAAAAGTAATGATGCAAATTTCGAATGCATTTCGTAGTCAATTAACGATTGAGCTCACGGTTCAGCCCCAACACACCGGGATAGCGACTTATAACGAGTGGCCACGAAATTTATTTCAAGCGTCGATCATTCTATGCTGGAAGCGTCAGCGTTCAAAACAAATATGTCAGATCTTATAAGGCCACATTTTTTTCCCGCAAATTGTAGCAGATTTACCGAAATTCGCTTAACGCTAAATCTCGCAGCGCCAATGTTTCGTGGCCGAACCGCCTACGCAAGTTAACAACAGCAACATCTAAATATATATAACTCAAAGATGACTGACTTACTGATATCTATTAACGCACAGCCCAAACCACTGGACGGATCGGGTTGAAATTTAGCATACAGGTAGATGTTATGACGTAGGAATCCGTTAAGAAAGGATTTTGACCAATTCTACCCCCAAGGGGATAAAATAGGGGATGAAAGTTTGTATGAAACTTTGTCAATTTTAATACTTCTTAACGCGAGCGAAGCCGCTGGCAAAAGCTAGTGCCCTATAAAGTATGGTCACGCCTTCATTCATTTATGCTCAATTTGATGTCGTGTTCAATTCAATCCAGAATTGATCAGAGTCATGGTGAATCGTTGCGTTTGACATTGGGAGTCAATGTTCCTCGCTTCCCTGAAGGTCGAGAATGCAGGCGAGTTAAGGAGCCGGGAATTGTTTACAAGCTCTACTGACCTCCATAAATTTAACTCAAAGATGCCATCAGATCCGACCTGTTAATTACTAGTTCGTCTATTATGTGTTCATTCGCTTTAATCTGCCGCGAATCTTCTATGTGCATTATTTTATGCAAAGGATGTAGTTATAAGATTTTAGATGTCATACTCATATATTCATATTTTTAGTGTCCTTCGTAGTTTTATAGGTTTTCAGACATGTGAGGAAATATGAAACCCTTTTAAAAGAATGATAAACAATAAATTAAACAAAACTATTAATTCAAAATTCTCTTCCGCATCCAAATACTTCGGAATTCCAATTTTTAAAGAATAATTGAATACTTAGGTATTTTGCTTTACTGTACGTGTTTCTCAACTTGTTTCATTTTTGTTTATAAAAAATGTCTAGATAAATAATTTACAAGACGGTAGAGTTGTAAATAAATGATAAGGAATGAAACGCGAAGCTTTTGAGTTTTAGTAAAAATAATTCCGGGTTTGCCACTGTCTGTTTTCAATCAACTTTGCTAAAAAACACGAGATTTCCTTCAGGGATATTGACTAAGTGACGAAAACCTAAACCCCACCCCTCCTACCTATGACGAAGAGTGTTATTTTAAAGGCTGTATTACGCGAGTTAGCTAAGAATAAAAACAAAAATATTATTACGAAAGCATACGTTGCGTTCATTGATAACAGCGAGCTGTTGGCGGTTTCTCGTTTATTTACAGTTGACGTCAAGAAGGTTTTCTATTGTAAGAATTTTAATATACATAGTTTCGAGATTTTCTTACTTGCTTATCTCCAGATGTGATATGGTCCGCTTTGAACATCATAATGGTTTAGATAAGTTTTTATTATTAAGTATCTTAATATAAAGTGTAACGTATTAAAATGCTACTAATAATAATATCAGCATTAAATTATAAAATTAGATCTAACTTTTTATGATTCTATAATATGCAACAGAATAAAAAAATATTTTTTTCTGTATAGGTATAGGATCGTGCATGGGTATGTCCCATAGTAAATAAAAAAATACATACAATCGAACGTATTACTCCATTTCGAAGTCAGTTAAAAATGTACGTCTCCGTCATCTCTACTACGTTTTAAATTGTCAGTCAACAACTTTTCCTCATTAAACTTAATTATCTAGACAGTCTGGATTTAATCCGTTGTGCCTGTTTATGTGCCTGTTAGTGCCTGCAAGAACACAGGCCTCCCCCCAAATGGGGTTTCCTGCTACACGCACCTTACTTGCACGTTTGTGATCGCAATAGGTGTTCACTGTTCATGTTACTTATTTTCTAGATTTTGTCCACTAGTCGCCATGAGTGTTATGCATGACCGTGGTACACGGCAAGACTAGCTTCGATAAACGACACTTGTCGTGTCGAAAAATGGCAACGCTAATTTTTGCATATCTCCAACGTTTTGTTAGTTTTTAGATTATACGACAAGCTATACTTCACTTAATGCAATTCATAATGCTATTCGAGTTTATGGCTTAAGAAACTGTTAATTGGTAGTTGGGATAACTCTACGATGAACGTTAATCTACCAGTAAGTTAATATACACATAAAACTTGAACTTGAGTTGTGTTTTCTAGAAACAGGTTTTTGGTTAACGCTTACTAATAAGTTAAGTACCAAACGCGTACGATGCGTGTCGACTGCGACGGTGGGATTATGAGCGAATTCAATCTTTCTGATTCTCATCATACGATATGTATTAGCAAAAAATACTAAAATTACTGAGGTAATTCTCAGTGGTGTACTTTATGTTCATTAATTTTTTGTGTTTGTTATCACAAAACAATGGGCACCGACGTCTGAGCGTTCTTTTGGCTTCGTCTTCGCGGCAGCAAAAAGTTCAGCATTGAATGGATGATTTGTAGGTGGATTTGTTGAAACTTTTAGGTATTGTAGTAATTGTGATCCGCGAATAGAACTATAAATAGTGTCTGGTGTTATTAAACAGAACTCGCTTCTGCATAGACACTTAATGATAAATAACTTAATGTTTTTCATGTCGGAAAATCAGATCGTACCTATTTATTACGTCCGAGCAACAAACCGTGTAATCTATGTGAAACATTTGATAATTTCGTCCCTATGAAGTTTGTTATAAGTGTTACATTCACGTACACTGCTCAATAATAACATAGTAGTCCTCGTATGGCAAACGGGTGATTTCATGGAATCTTATTATCCATTGTACGGGCGCTTAATAGCGATTTTCAAAACAAACAGTAAATGTGTGTTGTGCTGAGTGCCAATTTAAAATCGTTCGATGATTTAGGTATTTAGATGATTCAAAGTGACGTTGACGCCACTCGGCGGCGACAAGCCGTCTCTATATTGTTGTAGCAGTACTAACTTAACATTATAAGTGAACGCTGACGTGCTTGAATTAATAAAATACATTACTAACTCAGCGATAATTCATTATAACCGCAAGGAAGTTTATATCCATTACTCACAATTAAAATAAATTAATCGATCACTTTGAAACGTAATTCGTACCTATATATAATAAATCATTGCGAATCTTCAATTCAGACACGCGATTTTAAGAAACCTATCATTAGTTCGGTTCATTAATTAATTCTGTGTTTGAATTTTAAATAGTAACATTGCAATTTAATCACATATATAAATATAAATTGGTTTGTATTAATATTACACACCGACGATGTATTGTTAATAAACGAAGCGGAGATATTTATAATCTGTTTTAAAAACAGTAGTGGATGACTGATAGGTGTATTAATTCTCAAAGGAGTGGAAACGCTCAGCGCTAATGACTATCGAGCTAACCTGTACATGGATATAAGATTACATTAATACGATTCCACTACGAATCCCTGAAAGGAAGGAAGCTATTAATATTCCTAATTATTTTTATTGCCTCTGTTTATGTCTCGTGCATTGTGATCATTCCTTATACGTCCACGATTATTGAGAACGCCCACGCAGTGGTCACGGAGCAGTCGACTGCAGACGCCTACCGCATTCGAGTTCAACGCGTTCAGCCACCTACATTGCTCTTCGCAGAATGTTTTCAGGGGAACAGTATCTATTGAACAAATTATATTATTTTCCATAGAACACAATGAAGTCGACTCGTTTGTTTCGAAAGAACACATCAGTATCATTTGGCTATCGTCTTAAATATAACGGATCGAACTGCTGGACATCGAATACATCGCTTGCTGTATTCTTCACCCAGCGACGTCTCGCTTGCTCAACGAGCAGTGCATGTCGTTGCAAAATTGCGACGATACAAGTCGCTTATATAATCTTCGATTGGTCGTAAAACAACATCGGATGAGTTCGTATGTCGAATGTTTTCACATGGTCGCCGGAGGCATGCGGTAAACTATCAAAAGAGCCTTGCAACAAGGTTGTTTTGGAGCGATGCTGCGTGCGCGGAATCCGTAATAGCCTTGCAGGACAAGAGTAGACGATTACGGGTTAAAATATTATCACGGCGTCCACAATATTAATATCATCGGCAACTTTTATAGTGCCATTTCCACGATGTTTTATTTCCAATGCTTTACAAATCTCTTTTTAATGTTGTGTCTTAAAAACAGATTTATAAAGCATTTGTATCGATGCTATTTTTGAGAGACGCCTATTAAGTAACAAAACAATTTTAATGTGTACACATATAAATATAGTCAGTAATATATATTCATATTTTTGTATTTATTGAGTGATTCACATTTGGGTGACCGTTATTAGCAATTAAAGACAGTTGGTAAATACGACTTTATACCACCAAGTAATGTAAAAACCTCACGCGTGTTTTTAATCATACTACGGTACTCGAGTTCCAGTTTTTCATACATTTTCATCTAATGTCTCATATGATTGTATACGCAGCATATACTTATTTTTGTATGCCATTTATCTACACAGATCAAATATTTATTACGAATAACTAATCCGAGAACGTGTTATTCATCGGTCTGTTGGCAAACTACGATCTTAACTATGTCATGACCAAATAAACGCAAAACTCAGTTTTAGATTGCAAATATTAAACTGTTTTAAAATAAACTTTAAATATGTATTACATTTACCTAAAATGTACCAATAACTAAGTTACATTTTGGCTTATTCACCAAAAGTCAATTCGCGTTGCTGCAATTTAAATGCCTTTCCGTATAAAATAAATAATCAACTTATTATTGGCTTGAAAGTAGTAATATTTTAAGTATATTAAATTTAGAAAATTTGCGTGTGTAATATTGAACGATTTTATTTGTTTTCATTTATGACTATACGGATTGTTACCGGCCGAAATGTTACGATTGAGGGCATGTTTCTATTAATTTGTCAAGTATTTAATCTACCATTAGTGTTGCTGTGATAAGAAAAAATCAATGTATTTAAACATAAGCGTAAACCAATTTAGAGATGAAAAACGTTATCCATATCGCCCAATAATATATACACGTTAGTTTGTTAACAAAAAAAACGATAGGTAATAATAAAGACGGTGTTCAGATCGGTTCAGGTTCTAAAAAATGAGGACACTCTCGAATAAAAATTCAAACAAGAGGAAGACAGCACAGGCCACATTCATTTTGTGAGTTCGGAGCGATGCAAAATGGCGAGTACTTACCTACTTACAGTTTATAGTCGCGTGCCAGTCGCCAAGTGTCGGCGGACAACATACGAGTGTTCAATAAATTTTTCGATCTATTTGCTGCGACAGATAAATTTTCCACTGCATGTACCGACAAATCCACAACATAAATAAGCTATACGTTTATCTAACGCGTACCTACTAACGAAATATTTATTTTTTAATTGCTTTTTGCCGTTAATTCCACCCATACTTTATATAATTTTTTTAACTGGGTCGAAAAATGGGATAAAATAAATTCATAAACCGCATATAGTGAGTACCTGTCACATGTTAAAATGTATTAATTCCGCAATAATATTACCGTAAACTCATAAATGAGTAAGCAACGAACAAATTAGGTCATTTCTATCCTTACGCACCTATGTGCATAAGGATAGAAATGACGAATGATAGAAATGATGAATTAGGATACAAGTATATAGATACTTGTATCCTAATTTAATGAAAACTTTAGTGTCCAGTTTTCGAAATATCTGCCTGCCAGCCCTGCATTGGCGCCAGTATGAAGAACTTTTAGCTCTTGTCTAGCGAAACGCAAAACGTCTACTTTTCTTTCGTTTCATTTTATTCCTTTTTAGCCGTGAACAATTCTTAACCCGCTTCAATTACTAAGTGCACTCACTTCTGTAGTAAATGGTGAAAACATGAAATCCAATGAAAATTATACCGTTATATATAGTTTAAACTAACTCTTACCAGCTTCATATCAAATATTTTGACTGTGTACAATATATACAATTCAAATAAATACCCTACTTTTAAAAAATCAAAATATTTATTAAGAAAAAACTAAAAGAAAAACAATTGTCTTTAAATTAATCTATCACATTCAGTACATTATCTAAAAACTGTGTTATGCAAAATATATATAAATATGCTAAATCTTTAGAAACCTATAGTTAAAGTTAGATTTTGTAACTGTACGTTAATTTTAATAATCATAAATGCTTCTAAAATGTAAACTTATGAACAATAAATTTGGTACTTCTAATTTTTTAAGCGAGTAATGAATTATATATTTTCTTAATATAAAGAATTGTTTAGAATTAGATATTAAGCAATATAATAAATGTCTTTTATGTGTTACTTAAATTATATTTATAATTTCAAATAACATTTTTGCTATCACTATAAAAATACTAATTCAACAGCTAGGTTTAAAATAGTGAAAGTAACTTGTTTTCGTTTCATCACAATGACTAAAACTAATCGCAACTAAATGTTTACCTAAATTTAAGATGCTAGATTTTTCTTTTCTTAGAGTAATTAAACGCTTAAACGCTTTCTACTCTCATATACATTAGGATTTTCTCCTGTGTCGTGGGTGCCATGAACACACAAAAACGAATATACAAACACCCAAACCCGAAACAGAAATCTAAACGGATCATTCACGTTCTTGTCTGGCCGGGGATCGAACCCGGGATCCACTGCGTGTCAGACCGGTGGCCGTGGTGACCGCTTCGCCACGAGAGTCGTCAGAGAGTGCAACTAATATGCACTTATCAGTTACTAAGCTGCATAGCAATTAACGTCGTTTATAATCGCACCGTTCAAACACCGTCAATCACTCAATAAAATGCGAGTGCCGTAATAAGTAGGCCGTATTTATTTGGGGCTACGGTGCGAAGACAGTGAATTATCTCGTTAACTACACAAATATCAAACAGCGCCTTATCGAGTCGCAACGGTTCCGTTAATATACAAATCGAATGAACAAAGAACGATTTAAACATGCCATCGACTTAACGCTATTTACACGAATCGATATACGATTTAGGACGTGTGCGCCAACAAGGAAAAAGGTGTTAGGGGCAAACACTCGACCAGTTAATCACAGGTGAGTGAGGTGTGTCATTATGCCCGTAGAGTAGTGTCGCGACCACACACAATCGGTCTTTGTAGGCTTATAAAAAGTCGACTTTTTTATTATTTTACAAGAATCATCTTTATAATAAGTTGTCAAGTCATTTTAGCCTAAGGAATTTTTTTGTTAAGTTTAAATGTCTACACTAGATTTGAGTATCGTGTTGACTAAAACTCCAAGTCTTTTAAGTCTTATAAAAAGACTTAACTCTATTTTACGAGACTCGTCCTTAAAATGAAGCCTAGGTTGTTGAGTCATTTTATTTTTAGGATTTGCGTATGAGTCTGAATCTCTTCCTACCCATGTAAGTCGTTTAAAGCCAAAAATGACAAATATACGAACATGGTTTTGAAGACTAACCTCAATGTGAAAACATTTCCAATAAACTGTCACCGAGTTCTTTAGAACCAAGTATTTTAAAAAACGAGACCGTCTCAAAGTTAAAGGAGTTAGACTTATTTATTATGGCTAATGACTTATGACTTAGTCGTGTAGCGAGTTGGTAAAAACGACTCGAGTTTTTTCAATATGACTTAAAAGACTAAGTCTCTATCATCACAGTGTCCGTTTTATGCGTTAAGTTTTCCTATTAGGAAAATATAATGTAGACAAAGAAGTTTACAGAATAGTTTTTATAATTTTCTTTTCTTTTAATTTTAATCATCATCATAATAATTTAATCAACTCCCCTTTAGTTCAATTGTTTACCAATTTTTTATACCACTTTCCGAAATTAAGTTTCATATCTCACCATTAATTCTTGAGTATCAATAAAACTTTGTTACCAACAATCCAAGTGTAAGTAGAAATATCCCGTAGAATCCTATATGCATTTTTAAACATATTTTCACTTTTACCTGTTTGAGGTTAAATGTAACAAAATATTTGCCATAAAAAGTGACAAGCTTATAAGGTTCGATACATTTAGACGTCTTTGAACACTGCGTACGACTTGTTTTTTGCAAACATCCGTTACAAAAATTTCACTCTCAACGCGAAAGAGATACATGTTGAAAAGTACATAAAATGGTTATGTTCGCGAATATTTGCTCATGTGCGGCGCCAGCACCGTAACCGCACTTCAATCCTGTCATAAACGGTATCTCAAACAAGTTTGCGATCGAGATGGATGAATCGCGAATACGGCTATTTGCGGCATTTCATACCTACTTTCGAGTACCAATAGGCTAGATGACGTCTCAAGTAAGTTGTCCGACTGCTTTTTACTCGCCGTTCTGTATATATGTATGTACGTTCAGTGATTTGTACACATTCTCTTATTGTGTTGTGTGTAACCGGATCACGAACATTTAACTTATTTGACACTTACCTGAGTTATTTTACTTAAACAGATATAACATTCGTTTTTTAAAGAACAATTCTCTCGCTATTTTTTTGAATGGTGTGTATAAGTAGTATTACACGAAAACTACAACTTTATATAGTAATATATTCATAATTATTTATAAATTTTCAGTAAAATGTAAATATATCAAAATTTTATTAAAAAAAGCTCTAATCATCAATCGGAATCGCTTTAGTTTATTCTTATAAAAGTTTAAAAATATTTTTGAAAATCCAATATTTTTTGTCAAGGCAATATTTTTTACTGGAATTAATATAAATTGGAATAAATAAAAAAAAACATTACATTAAAGCAATAAAAGTATTAAGTAAGTATATAGTACATAGGGACAAATATAAGCATTTGTTTACTGGGTAAAAAGATACAAAAAATTGAAAATCTCGTCATTATTTAATCTACAATATACTTTATAAAGCTTATAATGTACATTAAAACTACAATTTGTAAGACGGACATCAATAAGACTTCAAAAAATTTCAAATAAGTAAAATAGCAAAGACAAAACAATACTTTTTTCTATATTATCTAACTAATGTCAAAAAATTTGAAGCATCGTTTTCTAAGCATATTGCTAATAGGTATTTATAAAAAGTGGAGGCTTGGATATAATTAATCACTCTTTGATTATAACTTAATCACTTTCTACGTGGTTTGACGATAACATCAAATTCGACATACAAGTGCTCCTAAATACTGTACGCGTATTAACCACGCAATGTAATTAAATGCCAGCCTTGAATGTTTACGATACGAGACGTGACCAGAGAAAAACTATAAGAGGATAAACTCTTCGTCTGTTGTATTTTTGAAATTGTCTGGAAACGTAGGAACGTACATGGTATATACAACCTATATAATATACATATTGTGAGAGTAAACAGACCTTATGTGGGACAAAGCGTGTAATTTTTAAAGGGACGTAACTGTCATCAAAATCATTGCGTTTTCATTTACTAAGCCATAGACTACAAAATATATAAAATATTGAACTGTCATTGTCAATGTCAAAATCTAAAATTCGCTTTCATTTTTTGGCTTTGTGCTTACTTCAAGTGGACTAATTTAATATTAAGAAATCTTTGGATCAAAGATATAAAAATCCCGCAAGTACATGTAAAAAATGAAAATAAATAATGATAAAAAATATTTCTTCATTCCGGAGTATTTCTTACAACTTTTAATATTTTTTGGTAACACATATTTATGTTCATGGGAACATATGTTCTGTGGAACCATTAACCTTATAACGTGACTGCTTAAACGAAATCGCTTTAAATCAACATAATAAAATACGGAACCCGAAAAACAACATCGTGTAAAGCGCAGCCTTACTGCGCAAAGGGTTACAAGACTGTCCAAACAATAAACTGCTATCAATGACAAAATGATTAACACTATTGTTGGTTTTCGGATCCCGCAACCAGTGTCCCATGATTCATTAGACACAAGTCGACAATCCACAATAAGGTGGTCATGACAAAAGAATTAAATATTTTAGTGTTATACGAATAAAACACGTCGTAAAAAATTCGATAACGAATGGTTTATGGCCGAATGGTATACACGCAACTGTTGATAATAATAATGCCCAAGAATTTTCCAGTGAAATCACTTGCATTCATAGTACATGAGGGTAATTACTGGTTTAACGGCAGCTACGATCGGACTCAATATTACAAACGGACAGTATTAGACTAGACACTGCTTGCAATTTCATGTAAAACCTTAGGGATAATAGAATTCAACGTGGTAAACTCCGGAGGCGGCACTGCCACATCTAATACTTCTTAATAAAGGTGTGAGCCACTTTTGTTTTGTCTGAAGATCTTACACGAATTCTTTTAGTTAAATACCCAATCCTCTAGACCAGTGTTTCTCAACGTGGGACCCACGCCCCACATGGGGCGATATTTCATAGTTAAAGGGGGTACTTTAAAAATGGACTTGACACGACTTTACCATTTTCACCTAATGTTTTTAAGCATCACCCTCTTTCTGATGCAGTCGCATGTGGTCTTACGAAGTGAAAAATTATGTATGGGGGCATAAAAATTTTAGAAATTTTAAGGAGGCGCATGGCCATAACGGTTGGGAAACACTGCTCTAGACCCATTTTAGTCCTCAGTGGGAGTACGAGCAACAAATCTGTAGCCTAACCACGTAGTGGTGCAGATATCGTGTGTCTCAGGTGCTCCTTACTTACTTCAGTGGGGCTTTATAACCGTTTGCTACTTCTGTAGTATAAAAAAGTCATAGAGGTAATCTGTAGTATCACATTTTGTTTTTGTACAGAATACTTTATACTTTTTGATAAAAAATATATAATAAAATTATTAATATGTATATTTATGTATAATCAAGGCATGTTACTGAGTAATATCTTTTTTGTGTGGGCACGTGGGGGCACGCATGACCTCAAAGGAAATTTCGAAGCTATTGAATGAAAGATTTTGAAATAATCCTATTTTGATAACCTTTATTTTTTATTAGGTCTAAATAATACAAATACAAAATCTAAGTCTTAAACAGTTACTGCGTCGAGAATTAGATTGCCTCCAAAAAAGATGTGACAAGAATAGTTCTGACTTTAAGTACAAGTACGAATGAATTACACATTTAATATAAAATCGAGATGTCTAGCTTTTCCTTATAATATGAATATATTAAACATATGATTATTCAATTATACGAGTTTAAATTCAGCAAATGATAAACGCTTTGGATGCAATTTGCATAGCAATTATCATAACATATTACTTGTCAGAATGACAATGTTTTGTTATATACAAATATCATTTTAATAACAATGATAATAATAGTATTCTAATATATTCTTGATTTCTTACGATTGTATATTTCCATTAAACAAAACTACTCAGCAACCGTGTCGCGTAGTGAAAGACAATAAGTTATAATCAACACGTTGTAATTCAAACTAGCTATTCCATAATCCATGCATCCATTATCTGCAATAGCAAATTATGTTGGACTAGCTGAACCCGCGGTTTCACCCGCGTTTAAAAAAAAAATGTAATGTGACATACATATAACCGAACGTTTTTCCAATTTTGTAGAAAACAGGGGTACTGTCGAGGGTTTTAATTTTTTTACGAAGAACCCTAACTATTTTTCTAAAATCAAAGTAGCCTAAGTTACGCCTTATGCTATCTCATATCCAACAGTGAAAGTCCCATCAAAATCCGTCCAGCGGTTTCGGAGATTAGCCGGAACAAACAGACAGACAAAAAATTTTTTTAATGGTTTTTTGTTATCAGTGTCATGTATATACTAGCTGAACCCGCGGTTTCACCCGCGTTTAAAAAAAAAGTAATGTGACAGACATAAAACCGAACGTTTTTCGACTCAAGCAACGACTCCACAATCCAATTTGATACCTACTTTATACACGACTAGCTGAGCCCGCGGTTTCACCCGCGTCTAAAAGAATTGTAATGTGACATACATATAATTGAATGTTTTTCGATTCAAGCAACGACTCCACAATCCAATTCGATACTTACTTTATACTTGATATACCTTCCTCAAATGCGCTTAAACTCATTTTTTTCCTTTTTAAGCATTTGGTTCGCCTGTACATTGTTTCGGTATAAAAAGTAGTCTATGTAATTTTCTGACCCTTATGCGAATACTGTGCAAAAAATCATGCAGTACTATTTTAAACTAAAAGTCAAATTATCCCACGGGCATCTTATACTTTTTCATTTTAATAAGTAACCTATATGTTATCTCACAATTTATGAAGTCTGCCGTTCTGATGGGATTGAGTAAGGGGCCGTTCATTTAATGACACACTTTCTTTTTATAACACTTTCTACACTCATAGCCCCACAGTAGGATTTTCTCCTATGTCGTGGGTGCCATGGACACACAAACACCCAGACCCTGAACAGAAATCTAAATTCATCATTCACATTTCTGTCTGGCCGGGGATCGAACCCGGGACCCAGTGCGTGTCAAACCGGTATGGTGACCGCTCTGCCACGCGGGTCCATTAATCACGTGATGTTATTTTTTTTGCATTTTTTTGCGCCGACTTTGGGACTATCTACTATGTACTGCTTATGTACTAAACCAATATATATAAGAATTATTTTTTACTTTTTTGTGGCATAGAAGTCGGTTATATTTTTTTGTTAAAATTTTTTTTCACCCTTTTTAGTGATGTGACTAAAACATAACATAACATTAAACATAAATACACACTGTGAATTAACCTTCAATATGTAAACTTTAACCAAAACCTACGCCTAAGCTATAACACTTTTTATAAATTGTATAAAGGTAAATAAGGATTAGGTCTGAATTTATATGAAGTAGGCGCAACCGCTCGCAGGGCGCTGTCGCGCCCTGGTCGCTTAGTTTTATATTTTCTTTTATGTTCCAACCTAACCTAATCCATCCCATATAAAACGCCTGAATAATCT
>DWNE01005615.1:0-13806 GCA_018249875.1 Cecropterus toxeus | reverse complement strand
ATTATTGAGCACTTTGGCTGTATCTAACAATGTAGACAGTTTGAATGTCACTAACTATTTGCTGCTGACTGTACAAAGATAATACATCCCTTTGAATACGTTAAGTCTACAACCAGGAATGGATTGTACGAGTTTCATAAACAACAAGCTAAAGAAGTGATTGAAATTTAAAGTGATCAAGCATGCACTCACGGAAGTCAATTACAATAATCGTTGAACAACGGCGGACAATCTATTAATAATGCTATTGGGTGCCCGAACGCGTCGGACAAGCGTCGAACACGTGCTACGTCAATAAAAAACAAAAGCGGCCATCTTGTCCTCGGCTTATCTGATCGGAGATCAGGGCCCAATTAAAATAGTCGTGCATCGGTCGAGCCACAATCGCTCGATACGCATCTGTGGCTGCGCTGTGACGCCGGTGACCGATCACCTAGTACCCGATGCCTGTGATTTTAGGTAGCTCCGTAGGTATGCGATCGCCAGATTAGATGCCGCTCAGGCCCGTGAATGGCCGGTTTTAATTATCACTCCAAGTGGCAGATGAGGATTTATCGTCTGTGCGCACTTCGAGTGATTATTATATTCGATGTATTAATGGTTTGCTTACCGAATTAATTACTTGAGTGCACTTTATTTTGCTTTTGCCTCTATAAAAATGCATTTAACAATTTAGTATAGTTGCAAGTAAGCAAATGAACAGAATGTCAGAAGAGCTTCAGATTACACATTATTATTGAATTTCTGTTATAGTGATTTAAATATTTTAATTATTCATTAAGACAGTTAGTCGTACAAACTATGGGGGTAACCCAGTAATCATTGGGTCTGAATAGAATTAGTGCTAAAACTAGTGATGGAAAATTTAAAAGAATCACTAATATTTTTATAATAGGTATCATATACCTACTTATACCCGACCTACTAATTTTAAAAAGATTATGTAAGAGGAACCTTAAACAAGCTCAAAATTTGCTTTTAAAATAAACGTGGGTCGAGTCTGTTACTACAGATTAGATAGATCAATAACATTAATGGGTTGCAGTAAAATAATGTTTTAACAACACGTATTAGTTGTAAACCGATCCGGTTTAGATCTATCAGCCATCTACAGATGGCTAACGTGTAATATAAAACGATTTCGAATGCTTGCATAATTTTTAAAGGTGAATCGATACCGTAAATCGATAGTCGTCTTAAATGTCAGTTCCGATTCCGATCTTCGATTGCACGCTGAGCCCGAGATTGTGCTCACATTGCCACGAATAAATTATTAGTAATGCGATACGAATAATTTATTCATAATTCGTAATAACGTTACTAAACAATAGCACATAACTGTCCACCCACGTTCAGTTGTTCCGCATATTTTTTAATTGTAATAAATTAAGCCTGCCTGATACATACATTTCGATTGTGCGCAAATATTTTATTGTTTGATTGAATTGCAATAAAATTTACTATTCTATGTTTATTCGTATATTATTTTTGATCATTGTGTTATACGATATCTATCTCAATATTTACTTATATTTTTTTTCCTTAAAATTATTTTACGGCCATGGATCTAAGTCCTTTCAGCCAATCTTTATTTATATTGTTTCTTTATGTCTTATCCTAATGGATGTTATAACCATATGGAAGATGACGATGATGAGATGTTTCCATATAGAAGATGATGAGATGGGTTCAGCAAAGTGGTAGGGACTTTACTAAAACTTCTGCATGGAGTCTTGGAAGCAACACGAAAAGTCACCTCTCGCTGTATCATATCACACGCGTGCATTTTATCGAATCTTTTATGATAAAAATCCCACCATTTTTACACATAAAAATACAACTATACACAAGTTTAAAAGAATAACATTATACAACGAAACGGCTCTTCCCGCGTTTCCGCCAAAACTCCTTACTTATATTTGAACTTTACATACGAGTACCTGCCTAAGAACAGCCATGAAAAAATATTGAATGAATTTTGAGAAAGTAGTTACTGAACCGTTCGATATAAACAATTGATATACCATAGACAAATGTAAGCACTGTCAACTTAATGTCAATACACACGTTGCGCCATTAGCGCAGTGTTACCAACTGAAAAAATAAAATCAAACGGACATATAAACAAAGGGTTGAGTGACAAAGTCGACATCGATTATCGTACGATCTTGATTTATTTAAGCTTGTTGTGTAACGTGGCTCTGTTCATCTATCATAAGCGTCGGGACGCGTTATCCGCGCCAATATCATAAGGTGTTTAATAGGAGTGGAATGTTGATTCGAATTGTCATACGAGTCCTGTGAATGCGTGGGACAGATTAAATAACGCATAGACAATACAACGTACGTGACCATTTTTTTTTATTCTAGTGATGTAGTAATGATGAGATGAGTAAAATACCGTCACTTTATAAACTTTAATAGATCGAGTAAGGAGACACCAACACGCCATCTATGTATTAATTTTATTAATACTTAATACTTATATTTAAGTGAATTGTTTGTTTGTTTGACACCATAGGCATCAAATTGGAACATTACTGTTAACCACAAAAGCAGACTTGTGCTCATACCAGATTTAGAGATGAGTCGAGCTAGAGCGAGTCGTGGTTGATGTCTCAGAGAATGCATTTAAAATAATGTTGTCTACAAAGGGACCACACATCCGAAGCGAAATTACCATACTAGGAGCGATAATCTGGGCAGCTGCAATGTTGCCAGCATTAGCGTCATGGCATGCCCGGGCCAGATGTTAACGTTTAAAAAATCTGGCTAAGTGTGAGTCACATTCGCGTACGAAGGGTTCCGTACCTAGCTATAAAAGCGGCAAAAACACTTTTATTTTATGGCAGCCCTCTGTTAATATATATATTTTTTAAAGTGAATATATAACCGGTGAATATTTCAAGCGTCTACCTGTTGCTGTTGTTGCTTAAATATCTATTTTATTCAGTTTTAAATGAAATAGATACATTATCTGTGAAAATTTCAACTGTATCAATCATGAGACACAGCCTAGTGACGGACAGACGGATAGCGATGTCTTAGTAATAGGATCCCATCTTAACCCTACAGAACCCTAAAAAGTGTATCATACTCGGTAATCTCCCGCAAGTGTCCGCGACAGGACGTGCGTCGTGCGTCACGATCGGACGTGCATTAACATATCGCGGGTTCGATTCCGCTATCGGGTTACGCCCTGACCGCTGCGCCGTGTCCATTTGCTGAGGTGTGGATTTATCTAGCGTCCGCTGGTTTATGGGCGTCCTTAAATCTTGTATCGTGGTTTATGCGATACTACGGCCAATATGTAAAGTGGCTGATCTTTGACTGAATATTTAAGCTCTGAAGAGATTCACTGTCGACTAATACCTACAGTACGGTATAGGTACATACCTATTAGTTGACAGTAAAATTAGGCAATAGAATTGATAGGAACTATTGTCTACAATAACATTTTTTTATAACATAAACATACATTTGAATACCTATACCTTTTGTGCACATAATATATTACTAAATAAGTGTTCATTGCAACATTGTGTAAAATAAATCTAGCAATTTAGCAGACAGATTACCTGATGGAAAATCTAGTCAGTCTTCAGTAGAGAACAGTCCATAGCAGACAATGCATCGATTGTCTGCTATGGACAAGATGACTACTGAAATTTTATAATGGCATAAATGTCATACGAATCGAATGTCATCAGACTAAAAGTGTTCTTGACATCGATAGTTACACGAGAGCTTAAAAAATAATTAAATAAGCGTGTCGAACATTAAAACAAGTATATATGTTTCTGATCTTATACCTAAGTCTACGAAGATTCGCTGCAACTAAAATCACTCAAATGACACGTGCAACGCTACCCAAATTTGTGGTCATTTAACGGTAGGTGTTAGAACCTAATTTCTGAATAAGCGTTCTGTCTACGGATCGAAATCTAAAAATATTTACCACTTACAAGGCACTCAACAGCTGAACTTTTACAACTTTCCAGGAAAATTATCTTGGGCACTTTACATGTGAAATATTTAAACTTCAAAATAAACCATCTACATAGTGTAATTTCCATAAAATAAGATCACAAAAAGCTCCCTATCACACGTGTAATTCCAACAAGTTAGTTACATATAGCATGCAATTCATTCAGTCATTTACTTCTGCTTCGGTATCAGATGCCATGCATTGTGTGCACAAAACATATGCTGACGTATCGCAAGCGGCCGTGGACACAAAAACATCGGCAGCGAGCCTTGATAAACATTTCCACGGAAACAACTTCCGTCTGTACTTTATATAGTACCTAACTATACCATCTATACTTGTACTTCCTACAAGGAAACCTAAATCAAGTTGTTTTAATACTAACGACTAGTAAGTACATATATGTCGGTTTTTAATCGTTTCATACTTAGGTATCTCTAGGTAGCTCTATCAATGTTGACATTTCACATTCCAAATTTTAAAATTTATTGTTACGAGAAGAGGGCTATCGCCGAAGAGGGAGGCCTAAGAAAAGATGGTGCGACGATCTGGTGAATTACTCAAAAGACTGGCAGGCCCTGACGCAGGATAGAGAGCAGTGGAGGCATTTGGGGGAGACCTTTGCCCGGCGGTGGGACAACAAAGTCCAATGGACACTAACACATTGTAAGTTACAATATTTTTATATTTACATTACCACCGGATTGAATTACGGCTACAAGTAAGAAGATCTGGCAAGAAAGTTGCATAGAAGAGGGGATATCTGAAACCACCTATTTCTAGCGTGAAGCAGTTTTTGCGTTTCAGTGGAAAGGTGTGGTTGCCGGCTTACTTATCCATGACGCGAACATTTCATTCCTCGGGAGAAGCAATGCATCTGTGATCGATTTCATTAGGTTAGCAGGTGGACTGCATGCTGTTTTGCTACTTCAATGTCAATTACAGATGCGTTGCAACTCAAGAAGCCTAAGATGGTCGCCACATATGTAATTGAGCCGGCAGTTACATACATCTTTTCATGTAAATGCAAGAACCGCTTCAGCTACAAATATCGAACTATACCACTCTACCACCTTGTAAAAATAATCCATAATTACGCTCATTTGGCGTCACACATATTTAGATTATTGAAATACGTAAAAAGATATATGATACATCGGATGTACTTCAAAATGATTGTTTCATACTCTACAAATAGATAAGTTCTTTTGGCGCCACCTTAAAGATCTTTACACTCTCAAACGTTACCGTATCGTACGTAACAACGGACACAGATCAGCGACAATAAACATTTCCACGGGCACCGCTTCCTGTCTCCTGCGCGGTAAATCCTATGCCATCTTGATTGAATTACGAATAGGAGATTTTTTATGTCATGAATACCTTTTAATAAAATGTTATAGCAATCATATCATGAATATGTGTCAGGACAGTTCTTGAAGATTAAAAGTTTGATCTCCGTTTTTTTTATAATATCTTAAAGAGTTTTATTATATCCAAAGAGTAGTAGAGTTTGGATAAGCATGCCTCTTACCACACTTTTCAAACCAGAGCTAAGCGGAAGCAGGTATGGCGGTGGTGCTTTCTGAATCGAACCACTGAGGTTTCACCATATTCATTAACCGGTAATGTAATTATAAAAATATAATTATACGATTTTTTTCAGGCTCTGTCTCTGAATGTATATTCTATTTTAATAATTTCGACCCATTGCATTTCTCATAGTGATCAAGGGATTGGGAAAGGGGGGAACTCTGACCCCCTACTCTATAGGGGGTCAGTGCTCAGACATACGTACATCTCTTTCTTATTTGTTAATATTATAATGTAGGTAAGTATTATTTATCTTTTGCCGAATAGTTTCGCATATCCGAAAGAACTCATAAATTTCTAAAAGGTTAAACTGATATGCGGTCAAGACGAAGCGATCAACCCGTTTGACAATAAAGGTCTCTATAAAATGCTCATAAACCCTCCAAAACTCTACACAATTGAATAAAATTGAAATCTCTATTGGTTTCCAAGTTACTTGCTAAGGCCGCGAAATGTTACATGAAAATCTCTTATATTTTGTTTTGACATTTTCACAAAGGTTTGAATGATCTCCGCAAATTTAAAAAAATATGAAAATTAGTTATCAATGAAAGAATGTCATGTAAGAATAAAATAGCTTCAAAAACTATATTCGCATTTTCCCTTTATTGCAACCTGTTTTTATCTCCTTGATGAGTACCGGTCTGTTGTTGCAAGTGTGGCAGATCACTACCAGAAGCTTATTTATCCAGGGAACATTTGTTCCTCCTCCCCCACTCTCATAGGCAAGAAAGGAAAAACTAAAGAGAATGAACTTTTTCTTTCTTTTCCGTGGACCTCGCTTAGGATGAAAAAAAAATTAGTGATGGCTATTTACTGTACTCTTTTTACTGATAGCCACTGTGGGACTTCTTCCTTAACAAAACTAGAGCTACGACCATGCCCTATCAAGCTTCTGTGGAAGTAACAGATTAGTCGCCAAATTACTGCTTCTGAGAAGATTTAAAAATTCTTATCCGATGATAATAATAAGGACTGGCGGTTTAAAGTATCGTGCTGTGGTTCAATTCGCATGGAGAACTCTATCGGTCACCCATCCAACTTCCGGCCGCACGTCACTTTACTTTGTAGATCAGTTAGGATCTTCGCAATACGCGATTAATTTTTTCCGCATTACACTTAACTAACCTAAAATTAATCAATTCTTTTGCAATCATTACTACATAACTAACCCAGTTTCCTGTAGCGTCAACTAAAACAGAAAAGCAACCCTTTAACAAACGGGTTACAATCGCGCACTACATCTCGCCTACAAGTATGATTGATGTAGAATGCAAGTTAATATTCATAAGGTTTACCACATGTAATTTGTGTTGTGGAGTGCGAATGAGTCTGCTCTTAGGATGCGGCGTTTGCTAATGTTTTTATGGACTACCACTTCTTCGTGTTAAAAACGAGATGATACAGACAAAGATGAAAATAAATACTTATAAGCGACAAACCCACTGAGTTTCCTGCTGGAGCTTGTTAGTTAAGGCCGTGTTCTAATCGGTGGTAGCGTAATATAAGAAAATTGACTGATAATGATAAAAATATTTCATTTCACTTCAAAGTAAAATTGTTCGCATGGTAAAGCAGTCCAGACGCGCAATGGGTTTTGGATTAATCCCCGTCCGACAGATGCCTGAAGGATGAATTAAGATTTCTGTATTGGTTCTAGTTGTTTATGTCTTGATGATACACTACAATCTTAGTGTGGAGCTATAAGTGCATTAGAAAAGTGATATAGGTAATGTTATTAAAACGAAACAGCGGATTTTTTGTTTGTTTCATGTTGGTATAAATATTCTTCTTTAGTCTCTAAATTAACGCGAATATCAATTTTATAAATTTATTTTGATTTATTACTAATCTTGATTTCATACCGACGTAATTTGTCGCAATCGTTTTTATTTTTTAATGATACACGACGTAACGTTTTGATCTTAGCTTGTTTGTGTATTTAGAATTAAAAAATAATATAAAACAAAAATTTTAAAAAACTTCATAAACTTAAAATAATAATAAATTTATATAAATAGCATCGTTGATAATTTGCAAGACCTACTGTATGTTATCAAATTAAACGATTTATTAGTGAGCAATATACAGTTTTGAGCTATGTCATACACCACATCCAAAGTAGTTCCGTCCTTCGTACATGGTGTACAATTTCGCTATAATACTTGGGCGTAATTAAAACGAAAAAGAAAATCAGTAACGCACGTGTGAGATCGCCCTGATAACACTATGAGGAAATTAAAGAGTTTTCGAGTAATACTTCCACAAATAGCTGTGCTCGAGTATTCCAGTGCCGGCGATAATGTTAACTATGTTGGTTAATGGGGTTTTTGTTAATTTATTCGGTAAAAGTCCTCGATGTGTAGACGTCCGGTACTTGATAGGAATTTGATAAATGATAAGTTTTTTTTTAATAACGCTCATAGCACCACTCTACGATTTCCTGTGTCGTAGCCACACAAATGTACACACTACAAATATACACAAATACCCAGACCCAGAACAGAAATCTAAATTCATTATTCAGATGTCTGTCTGGCCAGGCATCGAACCCAGAACCCACTGTGGTTGTTAATGTTCACCCACCCACCCGGGTTGTTAATGTTCTTATACATAAAAATAATTATCTTACTAACAATATAAATGGGAAAGTTTGTGAGAATGTATGTTGAGTATGTTCGTTACTTTTTCACGCAAAAACTACTGCTCGGGTTTCGCTGAAATGCCTAGCATGCGGTCCACCTGATGGCAAGTGGCCACTACCGTCCATGGACGACTGCAATCATCCCTAGTTAAAATCAGTCTTATCTATAGTGCATGCGTTACTGACTAGTACCTCTGATGCCTAAGCTGGAATGCCCCTATTAAGTGTTTCTCCCTTACCACACCCATGAAACCAGAATTGCTATTAGGCTGAAATAAGTGAAATAAGAAAAATTCATTAAAATATAAAGCGTTGAAATCCCCTTAAATATTTTTACACGATTCCAAAATCTGTTTGTAACAGGAAAGATTTGGTTGAAGCCTGGTAAGTAATATAAAGAAAGTATGTGTAGTGTTTAATGTGTAGGCTGCCTACAAATCTAGCTTATAATCAGTGGCGTAGCATGAGCTTACGCGGCCCGGGGCGGAAGTTGAACTCGCCACACATTATACAAATTTTGACGACCAAAAAAAAAACGACAACATGTGACTTGACGACCAAAAAAAACGACAATATCTAACTTGATGACAAAACAAGGTTGCTAAATCTGTTTTTGGCACCCCACACCCCAATTTCATTCTCAAAATGTGCCGGGGCGGCACATTTTGAATGAAATTGGGGAATGAAATTGAGAATCAAACAGAAAAGAAATTTTTTCTTCTCTGTTTGTTAAAATTATAGGTTTTACTTGTATAACTTTTATTAAACTTTTTAATCTTTCTAACTTTTTTTTCTCTTTAATCCTCAATACATTATTTTTATATTTTGCTAATAAAAGTGTACAGACAGGCAGAACTTTCATTATTATTTTATGTATAGATTATAAAGTAAAGTGCACCGAAGTACCGGGCGGGCATGAGTCGCGTGGGGGTTAATTAGCTGGTGGTTAAATTATTATGTAAATGTTAACCACACCCTCTCGTGTGGCGCACGTGTGACCCAATGACTGCCTGATTTGTTCTACATTCGCCCTATTTGCATATAATAATTATATTACAACTATATTAATTGACGTTACGTCTGTCCGGAATGATTAGTGGGTACACTATTAAGTTTAGTTATAATGAAAGGAATTCACAAAGACTTCACAAGGAGGCCTCACTGTTATTTTTTTCCTAAATTCAAATATTTTTTTTATGAAATATGAAATCGAAATCGGTAATAGTTTTGTTTTATAATATACGAGTTTCCCTTGTCTTCTTAACATATAATTGTTTAGGTATTTGTTCATACATTGTAAAGTATACGTTACGGTTTTGTTTTCGATTTCGGCCAAACCTTGCAATGTACTTTAAAATATGAGGAGAAAAACAAACAATGATTGTGAAAACAACTGTAAGTGCATTTTATTGTGCCTTGATTGTAAGATTGTAAGAACCTGCAATCTACTGCAGCCCATGGATGCTAGTAATCCTCCTACCACAATTATACCTTTTAAACCGAAACGCTGCAGGGTTGCGTATTCAACACAAAGGGTTTTACCTCCATCACAATATGAAGGTTCTACCCGTCAAGACATGAAAATTTATAAATTAAATTTGCTAGTTTCAATTTTTATTTTCTCAATAAAAGTAATAATTCATTATATTTCATGTTTATTAGAATTGTGGTTATTTTGAAGAAATGGCATTAAAATTAAGACAAACACCAATATTTTATTAATTTAATATTTGCAATTACAACAAAGATCAATAATTATATAAAATACAGAAATTAAATTCTAATTATAAATTGATAAAATTGATATTGTATCAGTAAGGATTAATTCAGATAGAGCGTTATAATATATTCTTGGTCCCCTTTGAAATATATTGTTATGAGACAATTTAGTTTTTTTTGTTATAAAGATAAAAGTTTATACAATCATGTAAGCGACGAAACCTCTGTCTGTTTAAGCTTGCAGTATTTTCAACAGTCCATTATATATTAACATCAATAACGATCCTATATCTTTATTTAGATTGGGGAGAGAGACATGATTCAAGTATTTTTATAAACATAAAAGGCTTATACAATTATTTAAGCGAAATATTCTATTTTAGCTTGCAGTATGCTCATAAAAGCACACATCCCTGCACAAAGCTGCAAGGCGCCCGTAGATTTCGACAACGCACGCACGATAAACCGCATACGTATGCAAAAGGCAATTCCCGAAACACTTCATATATCCACCGGACATGCGATCACACGTGGAAACCTCGAGCAAAAAGCGCTTTTTCTCTAATTCTGATGGCAGCGGGCACGTGTCCGATCGTTGGCCTGGTCTTTTTGGACTGAAAGAGACACGCTGCGTTCAGTAATCTATTATTGATAGGTCCTTAACATGTTGGTATGAAATATTAACATAAATAAGCATATTACTTACAAATAAATTAAATCTTAGTTGAGTTCCTGAAAAGGTATTTTATGCATTCATCAGTCTTTTTCAGTTTACCGTTGGAAATAGGTTTCTTCCCCTAACGGGATTTGGCAGTTACCGTGCCTGAGATAGGGTGAACTTCGCTATACTATAATAACTATTTGGACAGCACATCGACGGTTCCGTGTTACCCATCCAACAATTGACAGCTCGCGATGTTACTTAATTTGTAGATCAGTTAACTTCTACACAAACCACTACCGCTAAATAAGAAGATTGCCGAATTTAGAATTTAAAAAGATTGAAATGGGAGTAGCAATTGAGCATCCATCTGATAGTAAGTAGAAAAGGCCTTTTATGGCCGTCCTTATCGCCTCGCCGGTTGTAGAAACAGTGGCTAATTCTGATAGGCGCTGGCTCTATTACCGAGGTGCGCCGTAACTCAGAAACAAGTAAACACGGCAGCCGAGACATTAGCATAACTATCGAGTTTTTAAATCTATGCAAAATGCGACGATACGCGGCGCGGGCTCACGAGACCCGCACCCACACATGCGAGCGTAATGCGACCCCCATGTGTGATTAATAACTGGGATTTGGAACGATTAAAAAATGATTTGAGAACCGCTGTTACGTAGGGTGGTTTAGGGTGCCTGCACACTGATAAATAGAAATGAATGTGAGGTAATATCGCCACCTTCATAATTATGTTTTTTTATAAGATTCGAGTAGCAAACGAATAATCCACCTGATTAGTGGTTAGTGGCCACTGTCGCCCATCGTCACCCGTAATCAACACCAGGTAAGATCACATTCCTACGTTCTTTGTGGCTAACACCACCAATGTTCTGCTACCTCGAAATACTAATTTGAAACATAACATAGTATGTCAGCTTCACCACATCCTTCGATAGAAGTAGTTCTTCGTTGGTAAAAGTGTGTTGGGATCGGCTGAGTTATTTAAGAGGCTATCTATATCTTAGTCTAGTGTAAATATTAATATAAGTCTACGAAGTCGATAAAATTTCTACAACATAGATATTTTTTCACTAAACACAAACTGTTTCTATGTCAATAAGGGTAGACCATTATACGTTTAGCCGACTGTTCGTTTTTATTTCGGAACTTGTCCCATTTTTCATTCCGTTTCGGGCAATTATTTTACATATTTTTATCAGCATGATAGTCATGCATGATATTAATGGTACTTGTCATGCAATCCTACATATGATTATGTTAGTAAAATTCTCTATTTCATGGACGTAGACGTCGGCGAAAAGAAAAGTTGTCTCTTAATTTTTCTCGTCCTATGTAAGGGGTCCGGAATAAACGCCGAATTTTATCGACAAAAATAATTCTCCCGTTTTCTTTCTTTTAAGCCTATGCTAAAAAAGACCCGCGTCTCTCTTAGCATAGGCGTAGGTCCGCGGTCCTTACCTCCCGTATTAGAAATAATGAATTTGCTTTCCACATAAGTTAATGCCTATCTGTACGTATAATTTTTGTGTCTCATCTCTGCTTCATACATACAGAATCAGATTTGATATACAGTTACTGCGAGTTCAAATCAATCAGATACAGATGTTAATTTAAACTTATCAATATTAAGAATCAATTACCTCGCTAATATGAGTACGAGGCTGATTCTGAGCCGTTTAAACTTTCCTTTAAATTAAACGTTTATTGTGATAGGTATACCAATATACTATTAAATTAATGATCGACCGATACGTACGATAGCATCGTCGCGATAAATAAACGGTTTAAATGTTGCGTACACGCAACGCTGGAGGCGTCAAAAGTGGGCGGCGTCGTGACGGGAACGTGACGGAATCCGCTCCAATCGTAACGATCTCGATTTTAATTATACGAATCGGGAACATCGGGCTGTGTAGAGATCGAATATTAATACGTTGATTGCGAACGCGGCGATAGGGCCTTTGACTTGTACGCCGTCGAAATTCACGTGCGCAAAATTCTTAATACGCTTAGCGGAATTCGCGATACCGCGAAACTATCGATAGGGACCTTCCGCAAAACGGCAGATTGCAATCGATTGTTACGTATTCGCGGGAGCATGTTGAAACCGATTCCCTTGACCTAAAGTTATTGCCACACTGCTTGCTGCACACGCAAAAAATAAGATTGATACGCAAGATAACTCAAAGTCATCAGTTTTTGAAATTATGCGGGAATTTTGATGAGTATCCAAAATTCAATCATCTTTTCTAAATAAAGTATTTTGCTTAAAATTGTTTTTTTTTGGTCAAATTAATTACTAAGTAGGTATCTTTTCACATGGACGTTCCGTTTCAATTCTGTCTGATGTTTCCACAAGACCACAGATACACAGACATATTGACAGACAAAGCTAAAATATAAAAGTTACTTTTCGGAGACATTAAAACTTCATTTTTAACACTTACACCTAAATCTCAAATATTATTAACCGGTTATAAATTTCAAATTTAGTAGTTTCAGTAACATATTTGTTTACATTAAACATAATAATATGTAAAACCGTAAAAACTCAAACAAAAATCGTAAAATCGCAGTAAAACTAGACTTCAAGCAACTAAAACGGAAACAGTACAACCTTTTTGTAACTGTTATCTCGATAAAGAATAGAATCTCGTCTAAGACATGAAAATAATTAACTCTTTGGCTTCGAACATCATGTTGGACAGGCTACCATACCAATTACTACCGATACCGACAATCGATTCAAAAAACGCCCAACTCTAAACCGTAGGGCTGTCAAAAAAGGGTAAAGTTGAATCCCTTCCGTACAAAGTACGAAAGAAAAAAATATATACAGATATAGAGCAGAACTTTCTTACGATGTCTATTGTTTTTTTTATAACAAAAAGAATGGTATAAAAAGTTTTGTCTTATCAAGATAGTACAGATAATACTTATTTTTTTCTTTCTAAAAAAAGAGATTTCAATAATGTTTTTATTAAATTATGCAAAAAATACTACAAAAGTCATAGAAAATTTAGTTTAAACATATTTTTGATTCGAATAATTTCAATTATTTTAGAATGAATAAGTAATATGAAAGTATGAAAGACGACCCGCGTGGTGGAGCGGTCACCATACCGGTCTGACGCGCAATGGGTCCCGGGTTCGATTCCCGGCCAGACAGAAATATGAATGATG
>DWNE01005614.1:0-13807 GCA_018249875.1 Cecropterus toxeus | reverse complement strand
ATAAAGACGAATAGACAAACACCCATACCCAGAACAGAAATCTAAACTCATCATTCAAACCGGTACGGTGACCGCCCGGCGACGCGGGTAGTCTTTAAACCTTAGTTTAGATTCAGCTTAGAATCAGTTACGGCTTTTAACCTTTACTTTAGAGCCGTACCTAATTCTGGTAGAAAAGTAATGAAATATTGAAAACGGATTGTTAAATTATCATGCTTCAAACAATCTTAACATAATTTACAAGGTAAAACACATACGTCTGTATATAATTTCAGCTGAACAAACATCAAAGACAAATAACATGTACCTACTTATAAATTAAATTAAATGGAATATTTTTTTCTATATCGCGATATTTTTTTCGCTTGACGACCCGCGTGGCGGTGCGGTCACTATACCGGTCTGACGCACACTGGGTCCCGGGTTCGATCCCCGGCCAGACAGAAATGTGAATGATGAGTTTAGATTTCTGTTCTGGGTCTCGGTGTTTGTGCATTCGTCTTTGTGTGTCAATGGCACGACACAGGAAAAAATCCTAGTTTGGGGTTATGAGTACAGAATTAATTAATATTTTACTCATATATCTACTATGAAACCTTACATAAATACACGAAATGTCAGTTTCAGGCGATAATTAATTTATTTACAAAAAAAGCTAAAAGAACTCAATTAACACTACATCAACTCGTTGGCCGTCGAAATGAGCAAAACAGCGAGACGACCTTACTTTCCCGACATAATCAGTCAGTATTAGCTCCGCTGTGGTAGGGAACGCTACGGTCAATAAATATTATGTTATTAAATAAATTAATTATCAATATCTAGGATCGTAAATTTTGTTGTACATTGATAAGGCCGATAGTGTGTTCGTGTATTAATGTGTTTCTCTTGTCATGATTTCGCCGTTCGCTTGGTGTTTTCGTAATATCGCCGACGACAGGTATGACGGGTAATTATGTTTTTATTGTACAATTTTATCGCACGAAAATTGTTAAATGAATGTTTGAATTGTGTATTTATATTTTTGTTTTTAAAATTATGAAGAACAAAACTGTGAAGATTTTATAATGTGATAAAACTAAATAGATACATTAAACAATCAATTATTTAAGGGTTAAAGTTTTAAAATGATGAGGCATAAATCTGTGTTATAAATATAAGATTTTTTTGCAACTAAACCTGCAATAACACGCTGGCAACCGATCGTTGATATAAACATTAAAAATACATAAACAATAATAAGTTTATGAAACATTGCAAGAACGTACGTGTTTTTATTAAGAAATATAAATTATTCATTCTATTATAACTTAGTGATTACAAATTAGTAGTTGGTTTACAGTTTTAAAGTAACAGTACAGTTCTTAAGTAAACGTTAATATTCGAGAGGGTTAAACAACAATATGACCAATATAATTTTACTTAATAATATGTACTTAAAATATCGCTTTGTATATTAATGGTTACTATAGCAGGGGAAGCTAACCGATCGATCGGTCTACCGCGGCTGTAAATCGAGTCAATTATGGTAAATAATATACTGCGAAAAATATTTTACGGTCCAAATGTTACAAGATATTTTTTTACCAAATTTGTTAATTAAAATAAAATACCAAAATTGTTAAAGGGGCGACGCATTGTGGGGAAGTTATTATTATTCGATTAGTAGGCTGAAAGTAAGTTGGGTAACTCTGCCTTTTAATATTCTGTAAGTTGTGCATCCCATGGACATATTGAAAGGCGATTACGTAGTCAGGCACACACGTAAACAGAATTGTAAATAAACGAGCTTTTAACCCCTATTTAACCCCCTTAGGGGTTGAATTTCTCAAAACCCTTTCTTATCGCTCACTTACACCATAAAAGGAACCCTTGTACCAAATTTCAAGGTTCTAGGTTCAGTAGTCTTATCTGTGCGTTTAATATAGAACTAAGGGGGACCAAGATATATAAGTGAGCCAGCAACCACACTCTTCCACCGAAACGCAAGAAATAGGTTTTGGCGATTTTTACCTCTCTGGTCGGACTACCTTCGTTCTACCAGCTGGTAATATTATAGAAATATTAAAAAATGCTTTACTGAATAACAGACTTTTATGCCTAGGCAAACACGATGGATCGCACCTCGATTTAATTGTGATATATATTATAGACATAATGCTATATTTTCTTTTTACGCTAACCATTTATTTTGGTGGGGAAGACATAAATAACCGAGCATCTTAAAGTGAACACTATTCCAATATTCCAGGTACTCGGTGGTATCAGAATACTTCGGACGGGGTTTATTCAACAAGGTGACGGTGGTGACGGAGTGCCCGGAGCCCACGCCCACGGTGGTGCAGCAGCCCACGCCCACGCGCGTGCCCACGCCCGCGCCCGCGAAGGTGCCCGTCACGCAGACGTACGGCCCCGGCGCCGAGGCGAAGCTCAGGTTGCAGGAAGGACAGAGTAAACAGGGTAAGTGTTCAATATTTTATAACAGGTGCAATAAGGTCAAGTTTAACTTTGAATGATTTTCTCAGGCTTTTTAAAATATAAAAGAATAAAATATTATACTTACCATAATTTATTTACTTCCACTTATTGAATTACAATATGAAACTAAAATATACGTAAATATACTTAACTATGAACAATATATACAATTCAAATAAATATCCTACAATTAAACAATCAAAATATTATTATGTTTTTAAAATGTGAAATTTTAATTTTTTAACTGTATTTCCGGGTAATTAGAAAAAAATTAAGGAAAACTGGGATTTAGAGAGCATTCAAAGTAACCTTATGTTTTGGGTATCTTTAAATGGAACTATTTTGTTAAACAAAAATGCTGCAGTTTTGATATATTAAAGATTATGGGGAACATTAACTTTTATCTTAAATGAAAGTCAAATGAAAGGACCGGAAACAGAGAATTTTGTAAATCTGTCAAAAGTTGTTTGACAACTATTAATTTTAAGTGACATTACCGTTTTACGCAGTTATCAGTTGTATATCGTTGTATTATGTTGGAAAAAAATAGAATTATGAAACCAATTTTATTCAAAGTTACAAGGAAATTCAAAGTTACCCATCTTGACTGTAGATAAATTAATAAAATTTCTATACTCTGTTAGTCTTTGTAGTTCGAATTGTAAAACGTAAAACTCTAAAGGATAAAACCAAGTTTCTTTGCTCCGGTTTTAAGGGTCACGAGGTATTCCAAGCTACTTATTAGCTTAGGTAGTAAATCGTATGTGCTCTATCTCAAGTAGAATTGAATATTTCCTAAGTTTTATGAATTTGCCTGCTTCAGACGTAATATGTGACCTATCTCAGGAAGGAAAGCAAAGCTTTTATTTACTTAGCGTAGATATTGGTGGCATCGTAACTCACAAAATAATAAATGGAATTTTAATGCGTAATTTTATTGATATTGATTATTATTCATATTGAATGTTGAATATCTTTAATATATTAAGAATTTTAACGGTTTTATCTGTTTTATTAATAGTTATTAAGATTAATATGCAATAGGCCGGATTTGTGTCGACTTTTGTTAGTTTTATTTTGTCCATGTTCCTTTCTTTATCTTTCGTAATTATGTATATATAACCAGCGTAATGTTACCTTCCAGTATTCGTAGCAAATGCAGCAAAACAAGTGGCACCCAAGGGAACCACGGTGGTCCCGGTACCGGAGGGCAGGATGCGGTTGATGGAGAACTACAGCTCCAGCCTCGAAGCCAACCTGGTGAAGCTAGAACCCCAAGTACACGCGCCGAAGTCTTCTCCATTCGCTTCTCCGTCAACGGTGAGGAAGAATGCAAATGATAAAACTCAGAAGATATCCTCCGCTATAGCCAACGAGAGTAAGAATCCATTCGAGGATGAAAATTACGATGAAGCTAAGAATCCATTCGCAGATGAATCCAATGATGCAACGAATCCCTTTGGTGAAGACGATGATTATGATAAAAATTTGAATCCGTTTTCGTGAGAATGTTAATGTATTGTTTAAAGCATTCCTAACGTTTTGTGTTTATGAAGCATCGGTATATAGAAATATAGATCGTCCAATAAATTTATACGACATGATCGCGTGTTTTCTCACCCCGCAATTACTAGCATTTTGCAAGTAGAACCAGCATAGTTCGACGAGGTACCATAGCCTATTTCTAGTGTGAAGCAGTTCTTCTGTGAGGTGAAAGGGTGTGGTTGCCGGCTCACTTATATATTAGGCAACCATCCTAGTCCTCGGGAGTGGCAACGCATCGACTACAGATGTAACCCCTGTTCTATATGAAGTTGCTTACAGATGTCCATGGAAGGCTGTAACTCCTTTCCGTCAGGCGGACTATATGCTCATTTAGGACCTTAGTCCGAGAAATTAAAAAAAATAACAATTTCGTAGTCTATTTAAACCGTCGAAGTCAATGGACGATGATTGCAATATTCGCTTTTGCACTGAGCACTTATTCCGACACTAAGTGCTCGGTGCAAAAGCGGAATTTGCAATCATTGTTAATGTCTATTTGGTCTGCGACTATAAACCCTTTTCTAATACGATGCTGCTTTTCTAGTTTGTATATTATGATGATGGTAAGGCAGTTCATGCGTTGGTAGGGTGTGGATGCCGGCAGACATAAATGACGACCATTTTAGACCCCAGCGACGGCAACGAACTTCAATAGACCAGGTAGAACTTCTGTAATATGTTGAGTTGGTTTCAAATACCCATAGGCGTTAGAGACCACTTACTATCAGGTGGAACGAATGCTACTTGAATATTATAAAGAAATATATGTAAAAGTTATATTTTAGATGTATGCAGAATCACAATTGAGCTCTTAGAAAGTTATTGATGGTGTATCGTGAAATCATCTGTCTTTTCTATATATCGATGCTTTGAATATTGTTTTACCACAGCTATAATAGTTAAGATAGAAGTTGCTTGTATTTTTTTTTTATAAAAACTTGTTTCCGTAATTGTTGTTTGCCCTTTTGTGCATTTCTTCAGTCGCCGAATACCAAAATTAATGTTTTAACAATTTCTATTGTCCTTAGGAAAATTAAAGCAGTGTTCATTGTTTAATACTTTCGTCTGAATCGTTTTCGTAATTTTATTAAATTATAAAGAATTTTATTTATAACTCTAAGATTCGCAATATAAAATGAAACATAGCATAATTTGCAATTATCGTGCAATTTCTGAACTGTATTGCAAGATCATTATTATTTTTCAAATATAACCGTATAAGATAAGTTAAATTAAACATTGAAAACATCCCTATGGGAATTTTAAAAAATCATTGGATAGCAATAATTGTCATTATATTTAGTTAATAGCTTGTAAGATGTAAATGCTGCAAATATTGTATTCATGTCAGTTGTATATCTCCTATATTAATATGCTATTGTGATAATAAATACTTGTAATAGACTTGGATTTTATTTTACTGACGGAAATGTAATCGTTACTTTGGAGAATAATATAATCAAATTTAATCAATTTCTCAATAAAAAATAGAATTTGTGAGTTTCAAATATAACAACACATAAAATTAAACAATTATACATTGAAATGTTTTTCCATTTAAATTTACATTTAAATTACTTCATAGACAAACAAGTAAACAGAAAGTTCCAAAAATAGAAAAAGTATAAAATTTAAAGTAACAATGTAGATTTACACTAATATTTATGTTATTGGAAATTGTACTAGGACTGGACAAAACACGTCTCTCAATTCCATCGTATGTAACGATTTATAACTACAATATATTAATTTTATTACTTACATACGATAATAACTTCTAATGCGGATACAACACATGTATCGTATGTGTTACTTCAAAACTGAGTCTTCTCTTATGAGGTAAAAACGGATGGAAAGGGTAGGATACATGTTAAAAGAAACAACAATATGGAAATTTTCAAAGCCTTTTATTTATGACCTTTAACACTGTGTATAATATATTTTGATAGTACATTTAGAGCAATGAGTAATATTACCAATCATTACATTGTTCTTATTTTATAAATTGAATGAAATTCATAAATTATATATAGAATATATAATTCCCCAAACATCATTCTCACCCAACAATTAACAATCACTATCGAGATAACGGGCGCGAGTGGCCGCGCCCGCTCGCATCAGTATACAGAAAGCGACTGAACCAAGCCCCGCCCCTCCCTACGTTCCGAAACAAACCACAAAGTAAACTGAACAAAACAAACGGAAAACAACAGCTAGTTCTATAAAAATAACAGTATAGCTTTAGAGTATACTCTATAAAAATATATATATAATTCAGCTTAAGCTGTATCTCTAATTTAAAAAGGTCTTTTGGATCTACAAAAATATAACAAAAAGACAAGCTTCGCGAACGGAACGATAGAAATAATCGTAATGTCATTTATAAGAAAAATATATTACATCCGACGCACGGCACTCCGCGATCTTAATATTCCTGCTCTATTTGACTACATAAACACCATTTTGCTATGCAAAATACATTACCCTAGTTATATATGAAAAAAGGAAATAATTTACAAACTTTGGAATGTGTCGTAGAAAAACAAAATGACTAGAAAAGGAAAGTACTATAAATAATGGTATCCATTCAGCATGAGATCGTTATCATTCATTACAATAAATATAATAAAAATTACACAAACAGCGATGTCAGCGTAGTGAAGAATTAACGGTAAAGGGTCGAACTAACGACAAAAAGGACGTATTATGAGCAAAGGTATTTTATACGTCTAGATGGAAAAAAGTGACAAAACGGCACAGAACCAAGACCAATATTCTCGTACATTCGTGTCGATCGCTAAACGAACTCCACACATACAGATGTACGTGTAATTGAACGTACACGTTACGGCGTCGTTCGTTCTACGTGCAATCTAGACGTATATTATACCATTGGTTATGAATGACGTGGCACCGCAGGAATATATCAATTCATCTCTTTCTGAACAAGAGATATAGATAATGCTCCTTGCGACGCGGTAACGAAAACACTTATCCACATCAAGAATATATCAGTTTCACGACGATAACCATTGTATTAATTTCAATTTTGAGAAATATTATAACACACAGCATCTCTAAATTTGGATAATACTTTTGATCTTACACCTATTTTAACTCTATGCTAAATTATTATCAGGATATCCTAGTGTTTAGCCGAGTATTCGTCTACTATTCAGTGTGCAAGCTTGTGATTGGACATCTTAAACACAGAAGAAAGCGATGTATGTCATATCGTTTTTTTAAACATTTCTGTAACCCATATTTTAAGTACCAAACGAACTATTCGAAGATTAATTATTTACAACGACTAAAATTCACTTAAGCTTACAAAGTTGTCATGAAATAGATCTATATAATAATAATAATACGCTCGATTTATTTCGAATGGAAAATAGTCACCTAGAAGCGATAGTATAGTGACAATAATAGTTTTTTTATTCAACATTAATCGAAGCGGTAACGAGATTAAGAATTGCTTGAACTTACAACAGACTTGAGATACATCGAAATTATATAGAAAAAGTAAACGATTAATATAAAACTACGTTCACATCGATTATTCTAACTACTGCATCATAAATTACATATCTGCTTAACACCATTGAGGGGTGAATGTGTTTGACGAGTGAGTCACGAATGAACGAAACGAACGACTTCATTCGAACTGGAAATATTCAAATAACATTTCCACGTCAACGCGAGATTAACACCGTATTATCAACGCGACACGTTCGCCGAACTCATAAATACAACGTAACACCAATACATGTATTAACAGACTACATGTGATTGTTCGCAGCACAGCATAAAATTTTATGTAAATATGGAGCTACTCTATCACATACAATGTACCTACGGGGAGTACATGACTAGACGTCCGGAATGAATGAGGGCGACCACCGAACAGAACCGCGTGGTGAAGATCCGACGCGATCGCAACACGATCACGTTACGATCGCGACACAACGGCAACATCACATTAACCTACTTTATACAATCCAACAATAAAGATGTTGTACTAGGAACCGAATCACATACAAACAAGAGAAACCACAATACGTGTTACAATAAAACAGACAAGGTTCTGAACTAGAAACAATTGTTCAAATCAATTTGGAACGCGTATACTACGACTACAATGTTATTATCGTAATAACTATATGTATTTACAGTCAATACTAGAGTGAAATCAATTACGTATGACGTCATACGGACCACCTCGGCTGTCAAGCCTCAAAATATATTTATTCTACCGTTCGGGTCATACGTATATACAAGGTAAATTATATTTAGTAATCGATCATTACGGGAAAATTTATATAGATATCTTTAGTGTATCTTCGCACGTTCCTCGAATCTTGTATCATCATACATAATGGAGTCTGTCGCGTCGTCGCCGATATAAAATATTTGTGCGCAACGTCTTAATGGTTTCCATGTAACTGCACATACATTTACAAAACAATAGGTACCTGTCGTTATTGTAACGTTACAGTCAATGTGCCACCCCTTTATGACAAAAGATGCACTTTCCGATGTTTGTGTATATGTGTAATTTTAAATGATTCCAGCCATCATAGTGCCGTGCGTCAAATAGATTTGGAATAAATGAGAAACCAATTAAAATTGGAATACATTAGAAACCAATTAAATTTGGAATACATACGAAACCAATTAAAATCGGAATACATTAGAAACCAATTGGAATTGGAAAACATACGAAACCAATTATAATTGGGATACATTACAAACCAATTAAATTTGGAATACATTAGGAACATCTCGGTGCATCTTTCGTTAATCATTCGTTCTGTAGACAATGATTTATGATCGCTAAGTTAAATACATCACGAATTAACTACGTTACATTATCCACATTTAAACATTAAGTCTAAATAACGTACATGCAATATTATATTATAGTTATTAATATTATCTATAAGTATTGAATTGAAGATCATCGAAACAATACCTTTACAATTATTCTTTAAGTCGATTACATGTATTATCGATACTAAATCAACAATGCTGAAGTACAACACAAAAAAGTCACTTACTTAAGTACATTTTTTTTTTGAAAACGCTACAAATTTACATAACACAGTGTGGCACAAAGACGTAACACTAATGATTGGTGTGATAAACAAAACGTGCCAAACGCTAGACATCGAAACAACCACCCAGTACTCGATTAATTATATTTATTTATTGTTCCAACTGTTTCCTATAGCTCCGTTATACCCCGTCCCGCGCCAGTTTGGTCCCAACTCACATCCCACCAAATTACTATAAAAACTCTATAATGTAAACAATATAAAACGCATACATATATATCTATTTACGTATAGACCGTATATCGCATTAAATGCCACTACACAATACTGCTAACGAGTGGGGATATGCTAAAATAATTGATTCCTTTTCACCCTCCTTGATATTGCAAGGCCATATCACCCTTTCATGTTACAATTCGATTTTGCCCCAAATATTACATTAAAATAATAAAATGATATATATTTCGATTGAATACTTGTCCTATGCTGGCGTTACACGGGCCTAGTTCAAAACCAAGTTAATTAGATGAAATTTAAACGCAGTTTGAAGGTTCACTGCAATTATTAGTTACGTTTTTATATACAATGAGCTAAGTAACTTCGCACTCGTTAAAAAATAATGTTAATTTGATTTCTGCCTCCCTTACATATTCATTCGAAGTCCGTTGATTAATTTGATTACAGCCCCGTTATCGCATACACTCACAGGCGTAACTACGGCCGTATCTGCCGTATCAATTATACGTGCCCAACGTGCGTAAGAAAAAATTAGAAAACTTTCCAAATTTTAACAGACAGATAATTATGATAAATAAATATTTCTTTTAATTTAATGCAAATATTTCTTTTTCTTTTCTGTGAAATCTTTATCCTTCCAAAGGGCCCCCGTCCAATTTTATATACGGGGCCCCGCCATGGCACGCTCACTACTACATTCATTACACTCTTATTAAAAAGTCTGATAAAGTCCCTGGTTAAAACAACGGCCTCGTGTAACCCCGGAATATAGTTAAATAATAAAAAGTTTAATTGTTTTCATTACCACCAAACCAGCCACAGAAATTCCCCTCCCATTCATCCTAAACATTCCATTTTATTCATTTTGTATCTATCACTATTTAGTGCATTTTGGAATGACACTGATATTTTAATACCCGTACTTTATTATTAAATGCTGCCTTGTTTGAGTTTCTTAATAGAAAGTAGTAGAAAGGGCTACATATATATTTATATATAAAAACTGCAATATGAATCAGGAGTATATGTAATATGTTATATATTTTACGAAGGAGATTATTTTTAAGAGATTCTCATTGTACAGTAGCCCCTTAAGTTTTTTATCAGTTGAATACAAAGATCATAAAACGGGTAGGTATATACTAGTAACATATAACATACAATGTAACATATATCATATATATGAACGTTTTAAATAACAATTTTAGTTAACAACAGCTTTTGTTACAATATGTTGGCTACATTGAATAGATGTAATAAGAACATATATATTTAAAAAGGTAAAATGGAGTGTATATAAAAATATATTTTTCTGTGTAATTTTTTCGTCGATACTTTCATATTAGATACATTATATACCTTAATAATCGCATTTAGATCATAATTAGGTTGTAAAATCCATCATGTGAGCAAGAAGCAATTGAAGTTATTATTTATATAAACTCCACAATATCTTTACGACTTATATATAAGGCGTTTTGTAAGTGTACTATATAAAAGTAACTGAAGGTTATGTTTTTAATAAATTTTATGATAACTGTTCGAATTTATATTTATAAGACGATTTGTGTCTCCATAATACCGTTCTACTTATATTTTAGAGACATTTTCGACTTTTTGACTTATATTTGACATTTTGTAAGCGTACTATCTAAACGCAATTGTACGCTTTTTTATATAAACCTCATAATACATTTTCGAGTTATATATACGTGTTACTATATGTTATATGTTACGAGCGGTCATGTGGTTGTTTCAACGCCTAGGCGGTCGCATGGGAGCGCGTCGGGCGCGCCTAAACCACGAGGATAGACTCCATTGTGAGCGCGTCTCATGCGGGCCGCTCGCCGCGCCGCGCCGACCGCGACCTGTGTGCGGACACCTTTACGCGTGTATATTGATGTGGGCCGCCACTCACGCGTGCGGCGCTGTACACGCGTGCGGGGTCGCATGACACGCGTGACGAGTTTGACGTCGCTTTATGGTTCTTACGAACGTATGATTGTTTATTACCCGTTGTTTGCAGGTATTTCGATGTACGTTTGACTTTAAATTTAAGAGTCATCATTTTACTGACATTTTGTTATATTGACACGCGTGAGATGCGATTTTCATGTACAAATGTCATATTTTTGTCATTTTTTTCACGAGTTTATTCTTTTATTTAAGTAAACATACGTTAATTTCTTCCAAATTTTATATTAAATCAGCTTTGTCGTCGCCACACGTAGGTGTCAAGCCATCGCGCACGGGTAGTACGTTAGACTAGAATTATTGGGAATTCAATGCACCCAATGGATAGAGTACACTGCGTAAACACTAACCAACCTTAAATAGAAAACTTAAACCGTCGAGAAGAGACTTTAAATGTATATATGTATCTCTTCTGCGGGTGAACAAAAAGGCAGAACTAAATAATACAAATAGCGCTGCCAAAATGTGCAAATATGTATAAAATATTAAATCTTTCTTATTGATGCTTTCATCAAAACGTTCGGGGATTCTTTAATATGTATAATATTTTAAAGAACATCTAAATATAAGTCTTACAAACTGCTTGACTCTTAATTATATTAAATATAATAATTTACTTTAATATTCAAGTGATCGAATACAGGTTCAAATGATCACTCGAATTAATAAGTCTTTATTATCATGTCATCCTTAAATTAATAATTCATAGATATTATTAAACTACATTAATATTAAAATAATTCTTATTGAGTTTTTTAATTGTAACTATTACTCTGGTACTATTATTTTTATAAATACTTACGAAAAGAAATACGAAATAAGAAAATAGAGACAGCTCATGCACAACGGCTCGCATACAATACCTACGAGTATATAGCTGAACTGAAACTGAAATGTAATCATTCAACGGTACACAGAAAACAAATACATTATTTACGTTATATCCATTAACATTTTGCTTTAAAAGCAATCAGCGAAGTATTTGTTTGGAGGTTTATGTATATATTTATATGTGAAAAATCTACACTTTATTTATATTTATATATCTATTTCTAAGCAAGAGTCAGTGCATCATCTATTAGTTTATAGCAGAAAAAGCAAAACTACTTGAAAGTAAGTATTTTAGGACATATTTAGTCAAGATTAAAATGTTTCGAAAACTATGAGATCCTAGGGAAGAGTGCGAAGTATTCATAAAATAAGTAAAAAGTACTTTAGTTAGTATCGGATAGCATGTGGTAGTAGTGCTCACCTGATTTGTCCGGCGAGCAGCGGGTTGATGGCGTACAGCCAGTCGTGGACCTCCTTGTCGCCGAGGGTCTGCAGCAGGTAGCCGCGCTCCTTGCTCACCACGCTGGGGAGATGAAGAATTGAAGGTTTTGGTCATATAAGGAAGTAATTGTAATTAGAACAGAGTGTAACCATATATTTTAATAATTTATACTTGGAATATTATACTATGAAAGTTTAATAGCGTAAAAGGTAAAAATAAAGGCCAGATAAAAGGTAAAAGCAGAATTAGTTTAAGTAGTTTTTAGTAGTTTAAGAGAAAGAAAGAAAAAGTTTAAGAGGAGAGATAATAAAAATATTACTGGAGAAGTGTGTTGAAAATTTTGTTGTTGTGTTGTGTTGTGATTGTTGTTGTGAAATTGCTAGAGAAATAAATAGGACAAGAGATGGGAGATAAAATGGAAAAAATGAGTTGAGATAAAAAGAAAAAGATTGCTTGGTTCCAACTGGAAGAGTCTAAAACAAATATTACAAGACGACTAGATAACCTCTTTCCTTTGGAAAGTCGGGTAAAAAGCATACCAATGTTTTTATGTGACGGGACCATCTGCTAGCCATTTCATTTTAGGTATAAATAAGGAAATAAGGTGCAGTGAGGGCCATACCTGAAGGTGTTAGGCATGCGGACCATCTGCTCCTGGTCCTCGGAGTACTCGACGTGCGCGTTGGCCAGGTTGATGACGGCGCGCTCCAGCGGGTCGCGCTCGTCGCGGTACATGAACACGTACGGCCGGCGGACCACCTGCGAATGACCACGACATTAGTTAGTTTTTTTTGTGTATTTTCTTTTGGCTTTATAGGCCAACTCTTAATTAGATCACCCCGGCTTTGGTGAAAAATTTGAAGTTTATAATTCAAGGTCGAACAAGAAGACTATGGACTGGATTGCGGCCTACTTGCTAATATTAAAGTCACTGATGTGCACTGTGATAACGATCACGTTTCATAAAATGTAATACATATAACTTTAAATTGTGATAAATTTTGAGAGGATATTAATGAAATGAAGACTTAATTTTACTTGAAGATATGGGCTATAAATAGATATACAATCCTTTATTCTACTTGGGAAATAAAAGAGGACTCGCAATTGTTCAAAACTAAGTCTAATTAGAAAACCCTAAATCGACCATATCTTTATATATATTTTTTATAAATATGAAATAGCAAACGAGCAAGCAGCCCACCTGATGATAAGTGGTTACTGCCGCCCATGGACATTT
>DWNE01005613.1:0-13810 GCA_018249875.1 Cecropterus toxeus | reverse complement strand
GGGTTCTATATGAAGTCTATAACAGATGCGTTGCTACTCCCGAGGACTGAGATGGTCGCCTCATATAAAAGTGAGCCGCAAACTCTCATACGTGCAGTTACGATGTGACCTACACACATCAATATAATATATATATATATACATGTATATGAACTTTATAATATATGCCCTATCTCCCACACGCATGTATCGTTATAGTTCTCTCAATACGTTTCTTCAGGAATCATCAGGATTAATTAGGAAGATAAAAAAGTACAGCAAACTATTTAAAAATATTTTATCATGAAACAATTCCAAATATGCCCTACCCCATTTAATTTTTTAATTGTTGGCGAAAAAAAGCAACTCTCCATACTAAAATTACCCTCCTAATTACCTTCTAATTACCCTCTTTAATATAGTAATCCTGTGGAAGATTGTTCTGTTGACGCTTGTTTTCATTTCATGCCCTAATACAATAATAATAAAATGTTGTTTATCTTCCAGAACATAGAGTGCGTGCTACCGTCTCCGCTGCTGGCCTTCGAGCTGGTCATCACGCCGGAGCTGGAGTACCCGCTGCTGTGCGTCGGGGTCACCAGGAAGCCCATGAGGCTCAACCTCATCAACATCAACTCCGGTGAGTCCCGGGCCCCCTAGGGGATCTTACGACGCGATCTGGGATAAATCGAATGATCCACTTTGGATTACTTAAAAGCTTTGTGCCATACGATCTAGGGCAGAACTGGTATAGAAATGAATTGAAATGTCTTTATTTATTTTTTGTACATAATATGTATGTTTGTTTCTATATTATTACGAAAAACATTATCCTCCTTTTGAAAGTCCAGTCAAGTCCCCTATCAGTCGGGTAAAAATCAGATGCACTTATTTTTATAGTTGGATCTTTATAAGAACTTCATACATAACAATAATAAACTATTACCCATTCCTTTGGCAGGAGCGACGTGGTTCCACTCGGACGAGCTGGAGCTATGCCCCGGGGGCTCCAACACGGTCATCCCGCGGCCCGAGAGGCTCCACACGCTACGGGCGGTGCACCAATTGAATAAGGACGCTGTGAGTATAGTTTGAAAATTTAAAAAAAGGTGGTAGATTTTGTTATGGTTTGATTTCGGAGGCATCAGCGTCTCGCCTATTTTACGTACAACAATGATGTTACTCAAACTGCTTCTATTTTTCTAATATTCTAAAATTCTAATTGTAACTGCTTGGCATAAAAAAAAACATCCAAGAATGCGGGAAGCGCCAAAGCGGGCCGACACAGGGTTTATTAAAAAAAAAAAAAAATTAAGGATAATTTTGATTTTATTTTTAAAATTAAAAGTATAGCCAGTGGTGTAGCGACAGGGGGCGGAGCGGCGGTCCGCCCCGGGCGGCACATTTTGAGGGGCGCCAAATCAAGATTTGGGGGGCGGCAAAAACAGATTTGGCAACCTTATTTTGTCATCAAGTTAGATATTGTCGTTTTTTTTTGTCGTGAAGTTACATAATGTGTGGCGAGTTCCACTTCCGCCCCGGACGGCGTAAGCCCACGCTACGTCACTGAGTATAGCCCGAAGTTTGAGCTTAATGCTAAATTTTAGAATTTAAATCGATTGTACTAAATCGACTCTTGAATAGGTAAAAATAAAAATAATAAAAAGGAAATAAACGACAATTTAATAAAAAAATGCCGTCACAGGACGCAGGATAGATGTAAAACATCGTATTGATGTAAAAACAAAACCTATAGAATGCCTGTTCTATACGAAGTTGCTTATAGATGTCCATGGGCGGTAGCAACCACTTACCATCTGGTGGACTGCATTCTCGTTTGCTATTTCGATCTTATAAAAATATGGTAACTTTATACAATAATCATTGTTATTTATATTAAATTTTAATGTTTCCAGGTGTTGGTGTGTCACGAAAACGTGGTGGACATAATCCCGGTGCTTCCCGGGTTCGAGTCCCGGCGGAGCGAGGAGCGAAGGCGAGCGAAACTGCCGGCTAGGATACAGTTTGACTTCAATATCGATAGTATATGTATGTATAGTTTTTGTGATGTACATTTTTTTTAGAAAACGGAGAACAGCAGAGGCAGAGGGGGAAGTTTGGTAGAGAGAATAGGAGATAAATGAAAAAAGGAGAATTATGGAAAATTTTGCGTTGTTATTCCGCAAATGACGACTCGCGTGGCCAAGCGGTCACTGTCGGTCTGACGCGCAGTGGGTCCCGGGTTCGATTCTCGGTCAGACAGAAATATGAATGATGAGTTTAGAATTCTGTTCTGGGTCTGGGTGTTTGTATATTCGTGTTTGTGTGTCCATAGCACCCACGACACAGGAGAAAATCCTAGTGTGGGGCTATGAGTGTAGAAAGCGTGTTTTTAAGCGTGTGTGTGTTTTAAATATAACTGAAAATGCAGTATTTACGAAATGTTTGTTTTGAGATAAACGCGTTTAAGTGTTTTTTGAAATATTTGTATTAAATTGGGTGGAAAGCAACCGTCAGTATATTTGTCTCACCTCCTCCATATTTATATTGCCCTAGTACATTTGCGATAGATATATGTATATTTTAAATTCGATTTTTATTTTATTCCATTGTCTAACATACGAAAGAGAGAATGTTTTTCCATCGGTATAAAAAGATATCGACTTATATTTATCTCACTCGCACGTTAGTACCAATTCTATTTGCAACCCGCTCACACTTTGCTGTACGTACAGAACGAAAGAAACGCAGATTCTCTTTGAAAGAATCGTTCACCTCGAGCATAGTTGTATTGCTTTTATACATTTAGAGTGGATATTTAGGATAAAAAGTCATACATTTTCGTGTCGCGTGTTATTCCAAAAAATGTTACTCTCATGCGCTCAAACTTTAATTTTGATCATAACGAAATACGTCGTACATTTCCATATTCCACTTAACCGTGGTTACGACAAGGTTACTCATTAACCTTGCATGCCCCATGCTCGTTTCATTCGACTCATATTCCATCCAATGATGATCATGACGAAGTACTGTACGTTCCTTATTCTTGAGTGCCCTGTGCTCATTTACTCCTTACTCATAATCGCTACCTTTTCCCATTTCATTTCGGCCATATTCCAGTCAACGTCGCTCATGACGATGTATCGTACGTCGGACTAACCTGTGTCCCCCGTTCCCGCAGTGTGCCTGGCGGACTCGGTGCTGGCGTTCCACCGGCACGGCGTGCAGGGCCGCTCGCTGCGACACGCCGACGTCACGCAGGAGATCACCGACCACTCGCGCACCTACCGCCTGCTCGGGGGGGACAAGTACGTACGCTGGGGGTCGCGGCCCCTCGTGCTCCCACTGTGCGAGGCGGACTTGGAGCTGGTCGAAGACACACACGTACACTAGCGCGAACACACACACATACACATATATATACACATACACGTGTACGCGCACGTACACACACTCGCACACGTATACACCTACGCGAGCGCTCACCCACACGTTCATACACTCACAATCACGCGCACACACATAGACGCTCAAGTACATACACACACACCTAAACGCGCGCACGCACAAACGCACACTTACAAACACAGAGAGAGAGAGAATGCGAGAGAGAGCCTCTCACATAAGCACGCGTCCTCATACATACTTGCACACGTACACGCATATAGACATACGCATAGACACATTTACAAAGAAATGTATACAACCAAAAATATGTTCGCACACACATATGCATGCCATACAAAGATTAACAACGTAATTACTTTTTACACATCATTGCTAAATTAATTAGTTAATATTTTGTGACTTTCAACTTGTTATATCTAATTATATACAAAGAATAAAAGTATTAACATAAAGACTCTTTTTTTCAGAGTGGTGGTACTGGAGTCACACACGTTACATAACAACACTCTATCCAGCGAAGACGGCAACGATCTTTACATATTGGCGGGACACGAAGCGTCATATTGAAGTGTACCTTGCAACTAGTGTCAATATATAAATTGAGACTTATATTGGAGTGTACATTTACACTCGTAACGTATTATGCCAGTGTATTCATCGGACATATTGAAGTGTACCCTGTGATCTACGGCAATATCAAACGCACGTCATATTGAAGTGTACTAGCTGCGGCAATATATATTAGGTTCCATATTCAGGCGTGCGTTACATACTTTGGAAATCTATCGCATTTCATATGCTATGTACCTTGCAATCTACGTCAATAACAGTCGAGCCTCATATTGTATTTTATCGTAAAATCTATGTTAATATTCATTGAATTACGTAATATAACGTAAACTACAAACTATAGCAATATTCATCAAAAACCATATTGAAATGTACCTTATAAGTTATCTCATATTCAACTATATCTGAAAACCTGTCATCATTTACAAATTTCTTGCAAAATGTATCTTGCAAATTATATAGCAGGAACACTTGCGACCTATGGCAATATCCATCAGCTTTTTTACCGAATAGTACTTTGCGGCAATATTCATCCTGTAGTGTTTCTTGTCAGGCTCCGTATTGAAGCGTACCTTAGACCTTTTGTCAATATGCAAGAGCTTCATATTAAAATTTACCTTACAACCTAAGTGAATATTTACTGGATCTCATATTTAAATGTACCTTTATCGGTTCACATTCATATGCGACGACCATCTTAGCCCTCGGGAGTAGCAACGCATCTGTGATCGACTTCAAATAGAACCCCTGTTCTATATAAATTTGCTTACAGATATCCATGGGTGGCAGTAACCACTAATCATCAGGTAGACTGCGTGCTTGTTTGCTACTTCTAAGATTGTTTTACCGAAGATTCTAGCTTATATATACATATATGCCCACTGCTGGGCATGAATGAGAATAAAACAAAATTAAACACCACATTCACTAAATGTATGAAATATGACAATATTTTTTAAATAACCCTAATCAAAATTTAATTTTAAAAATCTCCTTCAATAAAAAATAATAAAGCTAAAAAAAACTGCTTAGCAACTGTTGGAGCGAAATGAGATGTGTATGAAAGATGTTTGCTCAATATATCGTCGTATAAAAGGGCCTTCCCTATTAAACCCTTCTTAGGGGTCTATACTCCCTTTAGAATAATCAAAAAATAAAAAGAAAAAGATAAACAACATTTTGTCGACTCATTCTGTAGTTCATGTATCTTGGACCCTTAACATAAAGAAGAAATAAATTCAAACTATTAAAACAAGCAAGAAATCTATCAATGTTTTATGATTAAAAGCAAAAGGAAACTTGCTTCTGATCATCGCGAGCCTAAACTACTAAAGATCGATCAATGGAATTAGGATTATAATGTCATTTTGATATAGACACCAATTAAATAAGGATTTTTTGATAATCAACCCCTAAGGGGTTCAATATATCTTAAATTTTCTTATTATATCGTGTAGTCTGCGCGTACGAACTCGCGGGAAACAGCTTGTATGTAATAAGCAAGTGATTTCGAAAATATCTATGCTTGGGAATCGAAGCTAGATCCGTAATATAATTCCCAAATTCTTCCTCCAACATTTAGTGTGAGAGAATTTAGTCGTAAAAAAATAATTAACACGAAAAAAATTGTTAATTATCACTGCCATTGTTCATTCCGCGTACCGAATTTGGAAAAGCAATAATATTAATACTTTAATTTTTTTATAATTAAATTAATACTTAACGTTTTATTGTAATTAATCGAACGAAAATTAACGACTTTGCTATGTTTAAATTATTAAAATAAATTTAGAACTCAAAATAAATTACTATGAAGTGATCGCCTGCAATTGCTAAAATCTGCTACCATCAATAATTTTATCGAAGTTCTAGTGTTTTCATCAGATCAGAGTGTATTTTTAGCGTGGGACGAACTTGTGCGTAAATGATGTAACACATAATTTATAGTGTTTTATCCATCCATCATCCCCTGATAGTCCACTGCTGGGCATAGGCCTAACCTTATCCTCTTATTATTCGTGGGGAAACCCATTAGTTTCTCTCAGCCGCGGGGAGCGGAGAGGATATGCCGGACTCTTACCAGGTAAATCCCCAAGGTGTTCGTTTGGGCGCCCTTTGTCAAGACCACGGGTACGCTAAAAGCACTCGTCCGCGGTCCCGATGGCGTTATCACACGTTTGGGTCATTTTATGGCCGAAGTGAAGCTGGAATTTCTCCTTCCCATCATCTGGCCTAACCTCCTACAAGTCCTGGGTCATCTGAATCCAGCGGTTACCGCTTTCTTCAGGCCATTAGTCCACCTGGTTCTTCTACATCGTTACGTTCTTGAGGTCATCTTCCAATTCGGTGTAGTATGAGAAAAAATACTGTAAATGACAATTTGTAAGTGCCCCCGTAGGCCTATACAAAGTAAAGACATTTCATTTCATTACATTACGTCTGTCCTACAGCCGATATTTTGTGTCTATTGGTCGTAGAAATAGTATTTATTTGTATTCAAACCGAAGTATTATGAGAATAGATGGTCGCATAATCCTTGGTTTGAGCTGAAATACTTCTACCCAGAGGAAAACTAGTATCGCGACGAATATATTATACATCCGAATACGTTATCTACATTCCCGTATTCGCGCGTATTCGTCTATGCTCAGCGAGTATGTCATAATTGCGTGGTATGAATACGTACATCGGCCGACACACAAATAACTTGTGTTCTAAAACAGTATTAAATATGACAGTATTTTTGGCACCATTACCCATTTCATTAAAACGTCACATATTGCTTCACAGAGTTTACATTTTATTATGAAAGTAAGTTGAAATATTTACATTTAAATAATAATAAAATATAAATAGGAGCTATTAATACATCGTTCATATGTTGCAGATTATTTTCCATCTCTTTTCATCATGTAAGGTGGTTATTGTCGCTGTCTCACTCGCACATGTAGAATTTAAAGTATGTTTAATGCGACAAAAGATGACGTTTCCAGAATATTCTTGCCTTGTTATGCACTAGCATGATCTTAGAACGGCACATGTGGCGTTCCAACTTAGGCGTGTATTTATGAAAGCCCTTTTTTTCCTCTGTTTGGTAAATATTACTTCAATGTGCTAGTTTGAAGTATGTCGTCCATATCTAAGATTACTATTTTTGTTGACTTAAAAGGGCATAACTCATAACCGATTTAAAAGGGAAATTAGATTTAAATTACCAGATGACAAACTTCTTTGACAGAAATCAGGGGAAAAACAATACTTTATTGAGACTTTAAGTGTTATTCGAGTGCTTTCACGACACGTTTTAGGACTTTTCATTCCCCATAATTATTACGGTTTGGGTAAACGGGATATTGCGTCCCGATCTTTTTCATGAGGACATCGGGACGGACAGAAAAAAAGGATAGTCAGGTTCTAAACGGGACGTATGGTCACGTTATTCTTACAGCCCCTTAAACTAGTCTTAGGAGACTTCCGAGGCGTTCTAAATTTATCCTCAATTGTAGCATTTGTAGCTTAATTCAGGTAATACGCTAATTCTACCTGGAATTCATTACAGATGCCCATGAAACCTTTTAGCCATACGACTAAGATGCTTTGACACGTTCCCGGCGGCATGTACCACTAGTGGTACATAAGGGACAGTATCATTGGACGGTTTGTACCATTAATGGTACATACACAGTAGTCCTATCGGGCGGCAAACTTGACTTCTACCAATAATGGTACTTAGATAATTGTCCCATCGGGCGGCAAACTTATGTATTACTTTCCAAAAAATATCACAATTAGGAGCACAATATCTATAAAGAGAACTCTACGAATCAAAATATCAAATGTTAGCGTTCAAATTGAGTGTATATGCTATTACGGTAATAAGCGCGCGCCCGATTAGTGACGTAGCTTGCCTTAGCGGGGCCCCGTATTAAAAAAGTGGGGGCCCTTGGGCAGGGTAAAAAAAATCTTCACAAAGGGAAAAAAATGTTTGCATAAATTAAATATTTATTCATCATAATAATCTGTCAAAATTTGGGGATTTTTATTAATATTTGTTTAGGCAAATTGGGGGCCCCAGTGGCTCGGGCCCCCGTATCATTGATACGGCCAATACGTCGGTAGCTACGCCCCTACGTCCGATGCAACAAACAAGGAATTGCAGAGCCATCAAATGTATTAAACTACAAATATGGCTGCCGCCGGGAACGTTTTATATCTAGATTGGATGACATACCAAAATAAAGTAGAAACACTATATTAAAATATATGTCGCATTTTGAAAATGCTAATACTTTGATTAGTGTATGTAGGAATTGAATGAAAAAATAAAGTGATTCTTAAAACAGATGATAGAATAGTAAGTTTGAATTTTAATATTTTTAATATAATTTAATGTTTTTTTATCAGTCATTATGTATTTAAAAGTTTTCAAAAAGAGGGGTTTTAAATTCGATTTAAAACCCCTGATTTTTTTTTTGTTTTATTTTTATAAAAAAAGGTTTTATCAATACTACAAACTCCTTTTACATTTATTTTTTAACAATTTTATTTTCTGTTTGAAGAATTATTTTAACGAAATGGATTGGACTTTTAAGAGAAGGGATTTAGTTTAATGTGAATCATTGGATTTGCATTTAATAAACAAATAAATTATTCATTTTTTTAACAATTTTAGCTGCTAATTTCTAATTTACAGATGTCGGTAATCATATTGTTAGTATTACTGCACTGAGAATAAAAGGAACCTAGTGCAAACTTGGCATTTTGTAGAAATAACAATATTTTGATTATATTTGTGCGCTGTTATTAAAAGGACATAACATCAATGTTTGTTCTTTTCTAGCACAAATACTTTGTAATTCTGTAGACGCTACGCTACGTTAACAGCAGTTGTTTCAAGTATGTAAAACAATTTTCCGAAATTTTGAGTTCCACCTTTTGTTCAAACTGTACAATACGTCTTTGTAATTCGGAGGTCTTTTGAGTTTTGGAGGTTTGATATTGCTAATATTGAACTAGCAATATGACGTTCATATTGCAATCACAAAATTAACAAAACATATTATATTTATATTAACTTATTATATAGCATTTTAGTATTGTCTGATACAACTTCCCTTCTCCAAAATGAACTTGGAAATGAATTTATCGATAATAACTGTATGATTTTACTAATTAATATTAAACTGGTAAAAATTAGTTTCGCATATAACATACAATATTACTGTGATCTTGATCTAAGAGTTATTAGCGAATCGTAGATCTTGATATTAACGCATTGAAATAGTTTTCAGACTTGGATTCTTGTTAAGCCTTCAGTGAAGAGTTTTTTTGAAATTTATCATTCAATAAATGTACGCTATTTTGCATTGAGTAATAAATTTCTTAAGATCTGGTGATATGTTGTATTGATATGGCTTTAGAATTACAATGATGTTAAACCAAATATGTATTCGAGGAAAAATGCACTAGAATTAAGAGTTGCCTTCAATTTTCCGTCAGTTCGACATTGATACTACTTCCATCTAGCGGATTTTTAGGTAACTACACGGGAGTCAAAGTTGCATTGAATATTTTGGCTTTTTAATTGTTTTCTGTGCGTTGGTTTAAAGATTTTCTTGTCCTATTCTCGTCAACCAATTGTCCCACTGCTGGGCACGATTCTTCTTTCAGAATGAGCAATTTAGGCAATATAGGCCGTGATAACTTAATTTTAATATGCACATAATTAAAAAATCGGTGGTACATGCCGGAGATTCGTTCCTTAGACTCTCCGATTGAGAAACCGACTGTCATCAAAGCTCTCACCGGATAACTTCTTGTACTCACATTATTGTAATTCTAAAATGTGTAATGTGTAACTCCATTTATTTCGACGATTATAATAAATATAATACAACTGTGTAAGATGTTAATTGCTTGGTAATAAGGAGTATTCCTCAATGGTTGTAAGTGTCATATTGAAGTGATTCTGTCTTACAAAGTTTACGGCGTAGTTAGAATCTATTTATTAAAGTTTTGATAGACCCTGTAAACAACCAAATAATTGTGATTATTTAATATAAAGTTTGGTTAGCGCCAAACGTTTTTGGGTATTAAAATATACGGTAAAAAGACATTTTTTTTCTCAGTACTATACATAGTGTATCGTTCGACATTTGATTATTCGAATTGAAAAATATAAAGCTCGCTTATGTTTTTTTTCTTTGTAAATAAATAAATATTACAAATATTCCAATTAGTGTTAGTCAATTGTATAATATCACTAGATTTAGTTATTGTAATTTTAAAATGTATTTAATTTTTTTGTAATGGCAACCTCATCTTATAGAAATAGCTCGATGAAGTTTAGTCGGTTTATTTATTTTTAATCTGTTTTAAATCGTATGTGAAGTTGAATTGTTTTTTCTCTCTACATTAAAAAAAAAACTTTTTCACGTTAATTCTCCTGTGTTATCCAGTGTTTACACGGTTTTAAAAGCAATTATATGAGATTATTTATGCTGACAATTTTAAATTTAGACAATAATAGTTTTAGATCTTCTTTTTTAATAAATATGCCATAAAACTAACGCAGTGATCCTCTTATTGATTAAGGTTCTTGAAATTATTTTAGCTTATTGTCAAACAAATTGTAAGTGAAAATCTATTTTTGAAGTAAACGTAACTTCAAAATTAGTACTATATACTCGAGTTCTTAATTTAAATGAATTAACGTTCCACTTGGCAACTGCAATGACGCAGTCTATCGCTTTTAAAAAGAAGGAGATTATATCGATATAATATTTACCGGTTTTAGTCCCTATTACAATAAAATGAAATATTATTAATAAATACAAAATACAGTTAAAATGCTTCAAAAATTGAGAAATACAAAATTATCGAATAATATCATGTTCTGGGCAATATTTGTAATTAAAAAGTCGAGTATATTCTACTAATGAGTTATACTTGTACGTGAAGTTATAAACATGAACTGTATGCTTCAAGTAATCCCATTTATTTAAACCCCGTAATAAACATTTATTTTCCATTTTTGATTTTTATTTTCCATCAGAAATTTCTTTGTTCATATTAATAATTATTCGTTTCAACTTTACTGTTCATTTGCTCATTATTAAAGTAGTAATCATTATACATTATTTACATTCATTTTTTTTATAGTGAACGCAATTTAGTTATTACCCAAAAACAAATGAGATAAATTTTATTATGTAACACCCTAACTGGTACTGACGATTGCGCCAATTAATGTTCATAATTATAGTAAAAATGCGGATTCCAGTAATTAGTTTACGCAATTCATAGCAGGATACAGTTAGGGCGTGTGCTATCATAGCACCAAGAATAGTTAAAAAACCTAGGGTGAGGGTAGATAGGTTTATCTACCACTAGTGCTTATGAACGTTTTCACACCGTGCACAGTTTTGTCGTGACCACGATCTATGCAACTGGATCGAAATATCGACGTAAAAAAAATTCAGACCGCTCATCGTGAGTGCCTGTTACATATTAAAATATATGAGTTCGCGATAACATGAGTCCAATATCATAAAAAGGACAATATTTTATTTACGGATTGTCAAATCTTCAAAAATTGACATTCCATTTTACATCGATTTTGGGTAACAAAAATATTTAACCAACCTCTGTAAACGTGTTGCTCAGAGGCAATCTGCACGAAAGTACCCTGAAAATTACATGTTTTACAAAACGTGTAGTGCCACTTGTTGTCGAATAGCGGAAATTCATTGTCTCTTCTTAGATAGTATCAGTAGATTATACTAAATATTTTATCGTTTAGTTTTCAATAACTCCAAGAAATTACTCTAGATCCGAAACTAGGTCTGAATTTAAAATTTTTTTTCATAATAAAACACTTTCATTTGTAAAGTTTATAATTTTATTATTTATCATCTAGAAGTCATGTTCATATTCATTTTTTGTTAAATGTTTAATTTCTAATCTGAAGTTAATTTTATTTTGAAGTTAACAAAACCACTAATATTAATAAATGTATCTTTGACTATTTCTTCAGTCACTTCCGAATCTTTGCCAAAATATTAATTTAACGGCAAGACGACTGAAAAAGGCTGTAAAATGTACCCGAACTAGAATTTAATCTAGATTTAATCTGAGATAGTGACGTATAGAGTAGGTTTGGAATTAAGGCGTTCGCGATTTGAACACCAGTAGGATTAATTATGTATTAAATTAACTGTATTTGTTGGTCATTTCCATAGAATTGGAACTAATTGCTACTTTGGAATTTATGCTTATGCTTGCATTTCTGCTATAACTATAGAAAAATAATTATACAACATGAGGTGTGACCAGCAAATATATTTATGTTTAGATTACCAAGTATTGTTCCCTAGATTAAAATTCAAGAATGAAAAGTCTGGCATAAGTCTATTACGTAATACTAACAACAAATAAAATTGTTCTCTAAACAGCATATAATGCTACTGGTCGCAAATAAATTTGGGATCACTGATATCTTCGGTTAAAGTTTAAGGACCGTTTATAGAGATCCTAATTTACATCTAGAATTCTTAATAATATTGTAGTACAGGCAATTAAAAATGTTATAACGACATTTAAGGAAAGGTATAAATGGATTGCTATATAGTGATATAGCCAAATAGAAAACACATTTTTTAAAAGAAAAATCAAGGAATCAAAGTAACATAATGCTTATATTAAGTTTTATTTAACTGAAATGTTGCTATCTGATATATATGTTATGTAAAACTGGACATATAGGAGTGGGGGCGAGGGGTAGGAGCCCGGACCCTGCTTTAGCAGTCGAGAAAATCTTCAAACAGTATTTTTTAGTTTTTATTTTTTGTCAACAAATTGTGGTATAAATTTATTCTAGACCACTTTTTTCACTAATTGTCATTATTGGACTCCCCTTAACTATAGCAACATTCTAACCATATTCTATTGAATTTGCCATTATGCCTAAAGTACTGCTTTAGGCATAATAATTCAAATGTCAAAAAATAAAAATTAGCATCTCTATAAATCAGGTTGTAGACAAAGTACCTTATATTTTTCATTTATAATCTTGCCTTTTGTAGTCAGAATAGTGCTTTTAAAAGTATTTTTCTTAGTGTAAGTCTTTCCAATTCTCTTTCATAGTAATAAAAGATCAGAGAAATTATGTAGTTTTAGACTCGGGGAGATATGAAAGGATATTTATTTTGTTTAATGAGGAATGGGTGTAAATAAGGTAGATAGGTAGCGTAGATTACAGTTTCAATGTCAGAAATGTTTCTCAACAAATTCTATTCCCAAATAAAATTATGAGAAAGTACATTGTTTTATTTTTAAAATGTTCCTATCATTAACAGAACAGTCACAAACATGCACAGATTTCCTCTTAGAGAGTTAAGTGCACTAGGATTTTCTCCTGTGTCCATGGACACACACAAAGAGGAATATAGAAAACCCTCAGACTCAGGACAAAAATTTAAACTTGTCATTTAGACATCTGTCTGGCTGGGGATTGAACCCGAAACCCACTACGTCTCAGACAGGTATGGTGACCAGCAAATATACCGGTGTGACAGAGTGGAATAGTGAAATTTACACACCTATAAGAATTTTAAAAAATCTCCAGATGTTTTCTTTCTCCATAAAGCAAGGCTTGTTTGGGATTCAATCTTAATGATTAATTTTAAATCCTGGATCCTATTGACACAGTGGAATAAATTCCCAGAGGAATAAATTGAAATTCAGGTTGAATTTCAATTTATTCCTCTGGGAAAGAAATGAAATGTCTTTATTTTGTATAGGCCTACGGGGGCACTTACAAATTGTCATTTACAGTATTTTTTCTTACACT
>DWNE01005612.1:0-13812 GCA_018249875.1 Cecropterus toxeus | reverse complement strand
TATCAGAGAGTGAAAAAGTGTGAGCTATTTGTGCATGTTTATTCTACAGACGCACACACAATAGTCTTTAAGATACGCGATTTTGCAAAACGTTACCGCAGCATTAAACGTAATATCTCGAAAACCTGGAGACGCACAAATTATAATTTTAGCGTATCAATTTGCACAAATATAAGCTATCTGCTTATGTGCAGACAGCCATCCATGGATATCAGCAAATTCATACAGAACAGGTGTTCTATCTGAAGTTGATTACAGATACTGGAGCTATCTTTTATTGCTATGTAAAAACAAATAATAAAAAAAAGTAAAAGATATACAAACAAAACAGCCGCTCCCCAGACACGACCACCTGGCGGACCTCCCTTTGCCAAAATTGTTTGAAACTTTAATTTTGTAGAAAAATAAATTATTAATAAAATATTATTGTGCATACAATAATCATGAAGGAAGTTGGTAACACGACGGGCACATTATTAATTGAAAATCAATTACAAAAAGTTATATTAACGTCAGAAGATGATATCTCAATGATGTGGTCGTTTAAGATAACGAGTTGTAGGAAGGTTATGAAATTAATGATTCAATAAAACATCTTCTGTACTTTTCCTATATAATATTGTAGTTCAATCTTTATATCTGTACTTCTATATTATATATATGTCGGCAACAGCTGTGTAAACATTAAAAACAGATGACATTCCAAGTACGCACGTGCATCGGACGATATCAAATGATCGCCCACCTGTTCCGGATGTCCGGCCTTTCGGATTTCTCCTTCATATTTTCGCTTTTCTTCTTATTTCCGACATATACATATTGAAACAGCAAACGAGCATGCAGTTTACCTGATGGTAAGTGGTTACTACCGCCCATGGATATCCGTAAGCAACTTCATATAGAACAGGGGTTCTATCTGAAGTCGATTACAGATAAGTTGCTACTCCCGAAGGCAGTTCGCTTCATATATAAGTGAGCCGGCAACCACACTTCCATCTTACGTAATAACTGCTTCACGCTAGAAATAGGTGTGGCGGTGGTACTTCCCCCGTCGAACTACGTTAGTTCTACCATCTCTATCATAAATATCAATGAAATTTGTCCATACTACTTATTATATGTAACATGAAAACAAAACGATTTAGTTGATATAACTGGAATTATTATTTACCAATAATCACTCTATCAATTAAGTTTTGAGATAATATCAGTATGAATGTGGACAGCGCGTTATCAACATGCACGCTTTGTAAGTGAACTGCATCTAATTCTAATAAAATATTTATAGAAATATCTTAAAATTATGGCGTATTCCACTTTGATCACCGACAACATCATGATCACAGGTGATCAAAGGCACTCGCCTTTGATTCCTCCTTTCCTGATTTGAGATCCTTTGATCACATAATCTGGGTGATAAGCGATTTCAAGAAATATATAATTTCAGTATTCTTCAAACACCTTTACAAAATTCGTAAAATAGTTGCCTAAAATAATCTAATTATAAATGATGACAATAATATATTTTATTAAAGTCGCTTATGATCACCCAGGTGATTATGTCTCAGGTGAAATTGAACACCAATGAGTCGCCTTTCATCACCTAGCTGATATCACTTGGGTGATCAGTCGAATAGGTAGCCTACACCAAAATAATACTACTGTTAAGTTTGCCTATATTAATACATAATTAAATGTATAGGTAGGTGTATATTTATTGGTGTATGGTGTATGTATATTAGTGGGGAGGTTAGGGGGTGCGCCTGTTATTATAAACGAGAAAAGCCTATCACGCGCGACACAAATTAGCGCACGAAGGTTTTCATTATCTACAAAAAACGGCCAAAATCGCGTTTGTTGTATGGAAGCCCCACTAAATATCTATTTTAATCTGTATTAGTATTCGTTGTTATAGCGTCAGAAAAAGATCATCTGTGAAAATGTCAACTGTCTAGCTATAACGGTTCATGAGATACGACCTGGTGACAGACAGACGGACAGTGGAGCCTTAGTAATAGGAGTTCCGTTTTTACCATTTGGGTATTAAACCGTAACAAGGATCTTCTTCACACGTGACCGTTTTTGTTCTTTGTCGATTTTTTGGTTCTTTTATTTTGTCCATTTTTTATGCGGAGAATTTGTTATTTCTTAATATTTACAAACATTATTTTGATTTACACTAGGAATTACTGATTTCATGAAGTAGTGACACAATTTGGATTTAACGATACCATTCGCGGGCATACTCCTTTTGCAGTGTTTTTAGTATGAAGAAGGGAGGGAGTAAAGAGCTTATTACATTGTAAAAAAAATTAAGAGCCCTTCTTTTTAGCTAACCGCCGCAGTTCGACTCCTTTCTAGAAACAAAGCTATAGTTAAGATATTATTAAATTATACTAAGCTGTAACAGAAACCATCAGGCATATATCTATATAACTCCATTGTTTAGTTCTACATAATCTGAATGTGACGTAGGAGGAAGCGCGAAAATATTTTTCACGCTCAATTAACTTTACCTCAATTATTTAGCAATTTTCTCCGCAATTCATTGTGTAACAAACACCGCCATCTACCGCATTTTAACTATATACATATCTTTAAAAACGTCACATTTATCAAAGATTTTAATATGTACCTATTATAGCCGTTTATATTTCGAATTATGGTAATTTTTCTTTAGGATACTACCTTCTTTTTATTGCTGCACCCGTTTAGGTAATATTTATCACAGTAAAGGGTATTTTACGTAAATGTAGGACAGAATGCGTTTGCCAAATTTCAACCAGATCCAATTTTGTGTAAAAGAGTAGAAAAACAATCAACTTTACTCTTGAATATTCGCCTTCATAAATTAATATCAATGGGGATCAAATTTAATCTAAAAAAGGCAAAACATAAACATTTAATAATAGTGTAGTTCGAATTTTTGTCTATCGTCTGAAGTCGCATTAAACCAAAATTCATGAATTAAATTTAAGGAATTTAAATGAAAATTAAAAACCACTTGCTCTACAAAAGGTATTTTAAAGAAAGAAGTAACTTTTCTAACATGTTACCTAGAGATGATTAAAAAAAAGTGTCGAACGTATTAATTACAGTTACCAAAATGTCAGTCAATTCCAAATTTCATTTCTTAATATTATTTTTGATACAAACTCTTTATGTAGCTAATATAATTATTAAGATAAGTAGCTTCTGATTTATTCTCCGGTTGGTGACTGGGAGCCCACTAACTCTTAATACTCCCTCACAAGAACTGAAGAAGGGAATGACTGAAAAACAGCGCTCTATGAGATTGAAATCTCATAGCAGCATAAGCCGAGTCATTTCCTTTTGCCTTTTTTATTTTTATTTGTTATTATTGTTGTCATATTCAATGTTTTCAGGGAATAAACAATTTTATTATTATTATTAATTATAATTATTATCATTGTTTTTACCATTTCTAGAACGATCGCCATTCTAATTGCTATAGCTGGGAACACAAGTCAATTACCGCAAGATGGAGACAAAATAACAACTAATGATATCACAACAGTTACTCCAGGTAACTCCACTTAATTTGAATGTTACATCTTCACAATTCGTATTCCAAGGTCCCAAGGCATCACTGCAGTGGCGTAGCGTGGGCCTACGCCGCTCGGGGCGGAAGTTCAACTCGTCACACATTATACAAATTTTGACGCCAAAAAAAAAAACGATAATATCTAACTTGACGACCATAAAAAAACAACATTACTTAACTTGATGACAAAACAAGGTTGCCAAATCTGTTTTTGCCGCCCCCCAAATCTGTTTTTGGCGCCCTCAAAACGTGCCGCCCGGGGCGGACCGCCCCTCCACCCCCCCTCGCTACGCCACTGCATCATTGCCATGCGCATAATGTACTAAAATACTTAATCGAGGCAATCAATGGTACCTACCGCAATACCGTCTTTACCGTAAGTGCACACGGGGCCAGTGCCCCCATCCCCAGGGGGCCCCGAAGGACCGACTATTTTTCTCCCCAGATGTCTTTTTTTATGGTAGTCAAATTAGATATTGTCGGTTTTATTTTGGTTTTTTTCTTTTGCTGTACATTTTTTTTTTTCGGAGTTACAGCTTATTAAATATTCGATTTTTAAATACCCCTTAATTTTTGTTACTAGTTTATTTGATTACCCATAATAAAGCAGATCCTAGTGAAAAAAAAAAATGAATTTATAATTTGATTTGTTTTCATTCTAAAAGGGCCCCAAATTCTTGTGTGCCCAAGGGCCCCAACATAGTCTAAGCATGTGTAAGCAACTTTATATAGAACAGGGGTTCTATTTGAGATCTATCACATATGCTTTTTTCTTTACTCCTGTTCTCTTTACCTTTTCCATGCATAGGTTGCCTGGAAGAGATCGCTGTCTAGCAATAAGACCGCCTATTGCATACGGCTGATCTATGTTGTATGTCATTGCTGTTTGTTTAAGTTCACAGTGTGCAATAAAGAGTATACTGTTCTATTATATTCTAAGAAATGTTTTGCCCCCTACAAAACTTGTAATACATATTTCTGACAACAACTTACTCATTTGAGATGTTTTAGGTGTGTAATTGGTAATTGGGTGCATGTAATTGTGTTATGTTGTCACATTATTGTCAGAGTATATTGTATCATATAATATATATTTTTAAAACCAAATCAATTTATTTGTCAATAGAGTACAGTTGGTTGACAAACATTTATGTTCAATTACATATTCTTGCACTTAATTGCTTACAAATATGTATTAATACAGAAGGAAGGATTTAATTTTAATGGATTATAACAAAATAATAATTATCACTACAAATTATTGGTACAAATTGTATGAGAATGAATTCTAAAGAGATGTTTTTTTTTCTATAAAAAATAATGTTAATCTTGATGCTGGCGTCAAAAACAGTAAACATGTATTATGTACTAGCTGTGCCATGCAGTTTCACCTGCGTTTATTAGAGATCGATCTATTAAAAGCAAGCAAAGATAGCATGATGTTATAGCCTAAAGTCTTCCTCGATAAATTTACTATTCAACACCAAAAGATTTTTTCAATTCGACCTGTAGTTTCTGAGATTAGTGTGTTCAACCAAACATACTCTATTGCTTTATAATATTAGTATAGATATGAAAATAATTTTATTTTCAGCACTTGTTAGATCCTACTACACAAAAGTAAAATCTAGATTTAGCACAAACCCATCAGCGCCTACTAACAAGTTTGTGCAGTTTCGTGAGTTACTCAAAACATTTGACCCAACAAATGAGACTCCTGAAGATTTATACAAAAAGGTGGAAAGCTTACTGGGCGAAGAACATAAGGATATAGTTGAAGAATTTCTGTTATTTCTAAAGCCGGGTCAGGCAGCTACTGTTGGCAGGTTGATGGACCATCTTGCCCAAACACATATCTTAAGCTTCATTGAGCTCTTACAAGTAAGTATTAACTATGATTCTCAAACTACTGATATTTCATTTACCTAAAAAGTTTTTTCGTTTGGTTTTTGAAATTTCTACATTGCAGACATTTTCTCCTGAAGGTCTTTAATTTTTATGCTAAGTCATAGGTAATGTCTGCTTTTAATGACACTTCTGTATGTATTAGGAGGAAATAGGAATAAGTACAGAAAAATTATAGAGCCATTTGTGGCTCAACTTCAGTCGCACCTTTTTCTGTCTAAAAACAGTACAGTTAAGTACTTCTATGTTCTGGTTGAAGGGTTTGGTAAGAAACATACTTAACTGAGGTGCGGACTGTGAGGTGAGGACTAAATTAGTAGTCCTCAGAGATAGAAACATATCTGTGGTTTCTCATAGATGTATTTAAATTTCAATCCATTAGTGATTTTAGAACACTTACCATTAGTTTGTCTATGTCATTTGAAGTAGCTTGACTTCCTCCATTATACTTCATTGGTATGAAGATAACCTGATGTTATAAATCTCCTTCATAAAATATATATCTTGTGAAACAATTCTGCATTGTTGACGATTAGGAATTTTTAATAAAAAACTGCTTCAGAAATTATAATTTATTTATAAATCATTTTTTATGAAATTCTAGAAATCCTTCAGTCGGAAACCTACAGTGCTACGCAAGGTGCTACGCGCGATTACCACTGGCATCAACAACGGCAGCAGTGAGGAGATGAAGACCAGGGTGCTACCACATCTGAGATCCAATCCCCGCCTCACTCAGATGTTCAAATCACTGTTCCCTGATGAACGGCCTCCAGATAGGTAAATGTCCTTTTTTATGTTAAAACAAATCGAATTACAAAAAAGGTGCCGTAAGGGGCCTTGATAACCAAAAAAACATTGGCAAGTCCTCTTTTGTTGCAATTTTTTTATCAGAATGAAGTAGCAAATGAGCATGCAGTCCACCTAATGGTAAGTGGTTATTGTCGTCCATGGTCATATATATGTAAGCAATTTCCTTTACTTTAACTGGAGTTCCATCTAAGGTCTATCACATATCTAACACATATGGGTTGCCACTCCCGAGGACTAAGATAGTCGTCTCATATATTAATGAGCTGAAAATCTCGTAGTGCTTCAGCTTTATTATAAGGCCCTAGTATAAATGAACATGGACAATATCATGAACACAATTAAGTCTTCGTCTGGCTTCAAAGTTCTGTCTAAAATACATATCTATAAATTATAAAATCATATTTTCTTTCAGTGCATACGACACAGGAACAGATATTATCAACGAGAGCTTCTTGACATCTGACAATGGGTGCGACGTCTGGGAGTTTGAAGAAACAAATGATAACAAGAAGAACATAGAAGTGAAGGAGAGTCTTGATACTGTGGCAAGTTTTTGTTAAGTAATTAATACTATACTGCTTTCAGCAAATATGAGTATCAAAAAGGTAGTCTAGGTCTTACTGATATTTTAATGGCAAATGTTTGGGAATATAGATGGATGTTTCTTCAAGTAAAAGCTACTGGTCAAATTAGCTGAATTTTGATGCAAAAACTGATAACCTGCATTAAAACCATTGATACTCTTTGAAGTCGTAAATATGACTGATTCAGCTGGAGACACAAGAATAAACTAGTAATTAATATTAAGACTATAATATACATGTTAAACCTACTAAGGTTCTGCAAAGAAGAAAGTTTGGAAGATCAATTTAAATTGATAAACTTAAAGTAAACATTTATCTTCAAGAAGATTGCGACCATATAACAAGCAAAATTGAAAAAAAAAGGTATTAACTCCAATATAGTGCAGGTGTTGCTTGTACCCTTCTATTGAAGGAGTTAAGAGATATGTATTGTTTCTCGTCTGCATGCTGCCAAATGCTTTTTAGTAAATTTCTCAGCTTTCCTTAAGAGCAGGAAACATGGACTAGACGACCCGCGTGGCGGAGCGGTCACCATACCGGCCTGACACGCAGTGGGTCCCTGGCCAGACAGAAATGTGAATGATGAGTTTACATTTCTGTTCTGGGTCTGGGTGTTTGTGTATTCGCCTTTGTGTTTTCATGGCACCCACGACATAGGAGAAAATCCCACTGTGGGGCTATGTGTAGAAAGCCAAAGCGTTCGAAAGCGTTTATGAATTTTCAAAAATTAACTATTAGCAAATATTAAAGACATTAAATGACTTGTCATATCACATTGTTTCAGTACCTCCATGGGAGAGTTTTTCTGCAACACGGCCGGATGCTCCGGACAGCGTGCGTCACATATCCATACAGTAAAGAGCCTTACCGGGCCCACGTCAGGCGCCTCGCACCCAACCATTGTCGCCTGTCACCCCCAGAGTCTGACGAAGAGAGATCATCACCTAAGAGGACCACAAGAAACACTTGCAAAATTCCGCCTAAAAGAACAAAGAAGCAACTGAAATCGCCGACTAAGCAGGTTAAGGACGTTAATGATAACACAAAACATAAAGAAACTTTACCGCAAACGATAAATAAAACTGTCAAAGGCAAAGCGCACACGAAAACTAAAAATTGTAAAGACAAAAAGGATGAACCTAAAACAGATAAGAGAAGACAAGAGAAGAATGTAATTTCCATGAAGAAAGATGATGCGAAAGTTAAGCAAGTGGATAAAAAAATAGAGCCGCCTAAAGTAGAAAGTAGAAGCTGGACAAGAGACGAAGACAAAACAATGTTGCAAGTACTAAAAGGCGAAGCGAGATCCGAACAAATTTTCAGACGAATCAGCGAGTTGTTACCACATAGATCTGCGACGGAGATAAAGGAAAGATTCTGTTATGTCATGAACCTGTTACAGCAAATGGCGGTCAGCGAAGTCACATAACATACAGCGACTGATTTTTTTATAAAATATAAGCGAAAATGGTATTTATAACTTTGTATCAATAAAAGTTATTTTTAACTTTTATCTTGTGTTTCTTTTTTATGAATGACTTCGTTCCACTAAAATATACTTTCTAGTAATAATTTTTCTCAATAAACTCTTTGGTATTAAGTAGGGTTCTACAATTTAGCCGGTTAACCCGGCTTAAAAAAAGGTAGCTCAGTTAATTAGCTAGCTAACCGGGTAAATAAACTAGCTCTGCTAATTAACTAACCTAACTTTTTTAGCCGGTTTAACAAGCTAAATTGTATAGCCCTAGTATAGTTAGCAGCAGAACCAACGTAGTTCGACCGGGAAAGTACCACCGCCATGCCTATTTCTAACGTGAAGCAGTTCTTGCGTTTCGGTGGAAGGGTGTGGTTGCCGACTCACTTATATATGAGGCGACCATCTTAGTCCTCGGGAGTAGCAACGTATGTGTGATCGATTTCAGATAGAACCCCTGTTCTATATAAAGTTACAGATGTCCAAGGGCCGCAGTAATCACTTATTACCATCAGGAGGACTGCATGCTCGTTTGATATTTCATTTTTATAAAAAAAGGACTACAATGAACAAGTAACAATTACACTGAAAAGTATCTTGTATAACTTTTACTTTTCCGTTAGTATTGTAAATACTTTTTAACCGACTTCGAAAAGGAGGAGGTTATACGTTCGACTGTATGTATTTTTTTTTTATGTATGTTCACCGATTTTTGCGTATGCAATTCTACGAAAGCGGTTCCATTAGTATGACTTTTTGTAAATACTAATGACATATCTAGCTTTATTATAATAGAATCATAGTTTCCATTACATTAAATTGACTGACACCAATAACCTCTTCCTGACATTTACAATGCCACATTTTTTATGATAACATTTTGCTGTTACAATTGTTTACATTAATATTCGATAGCGTTTTTTTTGAGTTTTGTATTGAATTTTATAGCATGGCGACTTTAGACGAAAATTACTACATGCGTAAATATTATATAAAGCACGAAGAGGTGCCAACCCAGAGCGTTATGATGGCAAAAATGACTCCATCATTAGCTACAGTGTACTTCAAGTCCATGACACCTAAACTAAAAATCCTAGCGGGTTTAGAACCACCTATGAAAGGCGGTGGTAGTGATTGGTTTATACCACCAAGTGATCTGCTTCAGGGCAAATCAATTCTAAGACCGGTGAAAAAGGAATATCTGTCCAAACTAGGTTTCAACGGCATCGGATTTTTCGGTGAAACCATCGTAAAAGCACACCAAAAACAGATGGAAGAAACCAAACGGCAGGTTCTTCTAGAAAACGACATGAGATGGAAGAGGGACATAGAAGAAGTATGCAGAAAGCTTTGGGAGGATAAGTCTAAGGAGGCAGCACAACAAAATACGTCAAAAATAAGAGAAGCGTTTCATGAATTTAGGATGATGTTTTCAACGTCCATTAATAAAATAGAAGAACTGCTCGTAGAAGCGAGTATGAAGGAGATCCAACGCGTTAAAGAGGAAGCTCGGAACAAAATGTCGAGACATTATGAAACTCTGCTAAAGCAACAAGCGACGATGTTGTATGATAGATATACCGCGCGATTGGCAAAGGAAAATGAAAGACACAAATCTAAATTTATTGAAAATCTAGAAAGAGCCCGGACCAACATGTGTGATCGCTTACATGATATCAATGTCGAAAAACATATTGCCACGGAAAAATTGAGATGTCTTCTCGAAAGCCAAAATTTAGCTTGTCAAATATATGTAGCGCTCAAAGAAAGAGAAGAATGTAAAAAGGAAATGAATTTATCGAAACACGAACATGAAAAACGAATGAAAATTTTGAATGAAGAAATTGCAATGAAGGGTTTCGAAATTCGTCTCGCACAAGAAAAGGAAAAGAAACGTAATGAATTTAATACAATATGGCTACAAAAAATATGCCACGTCGTCAAAAGATTTCAAGATTTCGTTGGTTTTTGTCTGAATGCACTACCAGAACATGCTGAATTCTTTATAAACATGGAAAAATTAATGTTATTGCAACTAAGTGAAGCCATGGACAATCCTGACATAGAAAGTGTTTTTATACCTGAAGAAGAACGATTTCATACACCCATTCCTAGGCCACATCCTTTCTACCTATTTTGCGATAAAGGCTATAAACCTCATGTTGAACAAAATTTATGTCCAAAACATTGCACATCAAGCGCTAGTCAATTGCCAGTGATTGTTGTTAATAAGCAATGTATTTACTCTGCATGTGATAACTTAGAAATTTTTGGTGACAAGATAAAACAGTTCATAGACGACCGACGTGGCAACGAAACTGATTTTGACGATGATCATGATTATACGTATGATATCCCCGTTAAATATACGCAGTCTCAACAGTTGACTGAATTAAAAATGGAAAGTTCACTAATGCAAGTACTACAAAAGGAATTTCCCAATGTAAAAGAAGTTCCTATCGAGTGTTGTCTAAAGAAAGTACCATTTTGCTTCTGCAGTCCAGTGCGTCCATCGAAAACATCGGTACGTATTATTGAAGAGGAACCTAAAAAGGTAAAACTTTCCGAGTCTATATCCTCTGGAGAAACCATAAACACAAGGGATATCGAACTAGCGCATGAACGTGAACCGAAATGGGAGAGCTATTTCAAATTCATGAAGCCAACAAGATGCAAATGCGCTAAAATTGCGAAAAAAGACCTGCAAGAACATTTGCCTCCTTATATGAGAACGATGTCTATGTTTGAGGCTCCAGACATACCTCAATATGAACCATGTTCACTGAAAACGTTAAAGAAATTGGTGAACAAAGCCAGAGGCGTACGACCTTCTGCTCCAGAGCCAGAGAGAGTAGAGTCTAAGACGAGGGATATCAGCACGCAGTATTCAGATCAAGAATTCGATTTTCTATGCACGTGCTTTTCGGACGATGAAGTGGATAAAGTGTTCAAGGAAATATTTAAAAAACCGCAATTATATACTACTGAGACGAAATTTAAAGTAGTAGATGGTTGCTTATCTCCATCAAACTTAGCAAAACGTTCAAGTACATTCGCCACTGAGATGGCAAAATCTTTGAAGCAATTGATTGATAATTCGCCTGAATTGAAAGAGATATTTAAGAAAGATGACTGTAAATTCTAAAGACATTTACGTAGAGCCTACAAAATTAATCTTGGTATCCCAATTGTATTCAATACTTTTATTGATATTTTATTACTATTTTTCCCTACAAAATAAACTGAGCGCAGTAATGTAGTGATTGTTAATTGTTTAAATATTACTTTATAACATGCAAAAAAAGAGGCAACCCTCTAGTATAAATAGTTTTTACCTACAGCTGAATGGGGGATGAAGCACATTCAACAACGTTCTTTTAACATGGACAAGTGGTTGAAGGCATGGATGCCTTTAAGGGCCAATACGATTGTCCTATGTTTTCAAACAAGCCACACACACAATACCGTCTTTACCATAGGTAACACGGGGCCAGTGCCCAGGGCCCCCATCCACAGGGGACCCAGAAGGACTGACTATTTCTCTCCCTTTTTTGGTCGTCAAGTTAAATATTGTCGTTTTTTTTGGTCATCAAATTAGATATTGTCGGTTTTGTTTTGTTTTTTTTTTCTTTTGCTGTACAATAATTTTCTTCGGAGTTTTTTTAATACCCCTTAGTTTTTGTGACTAGTTTATTTGATTACCCATAATAAAAGCAGATTATAGTGAAAAAAATGAATGTATAATTTGATTTCTTTTCATTCTAAAAGGGCCCCAACATAGTCTAAGACGGCCCTGCACACACATGCCGTGTTACTATGCCTACTTCGGATTTGGTAGATCTTAGGAACTTACTATATTTAGTTACTACCTCTTCGTACCTCGATCTTATCCCTAAAGATGTAATTTCTAAAATTCCTTTTTAGTGCTTCTCCTGATAAAAGCCTTCTCAGGGTTCTAAATTGGCGTACATTGATATCTGTCAGTGGTCTTACTCTTATATACCTACCTGCGTGTACTTAATAAACGTATAACAATTGATTTTTAATGTAAAATTTGATTGTTTTTCATTTTCACTTCATTTTCCACTCCTGTGACGTGATTCTGCATAACTTGTACTCATTGCTTATAGATGCCATGGAAATTAAAAAGTGGACTAAAAAATGGATCCGGCGACATCCGGATTCTTAATAATTATGCTAGCTATTTTTGTACTAATTTTAAATTAATGTAATTCTCCAGTTGGTAGAATCAATGTTCCAATTTCGACTGGGGAAGTACCACTGCCATACCTATTTCTAGCGTGACGCAGTTCGTGCGTTTAGGTGGAAGGGTGTGGTTGCTGGCTCACTTATATATGAGTCGAACATCTTAATCGTCGGGACTCTCGGGAATAGCAACGCATCTGTGATCGACTTCAGATAGAACCCCTGTTCTATATGAAGTTTCTCACACGTGTCCATGGGTGGCAGTAACCACTTACCACCATGTGGGCGGCATGCTCGTTTGTTAGTTCATTCTTATTAAAAACAAAAAACATTTTTATTTAATTTGCTTCAGTCAAGTAACCTTATTCATATATGTTCTCCGTTACAAGAAAGTAGCACCTAGATTAGTTAATGGGACATATTTCACACTGGATATTTATCTTAAATATTATTTGACTAAACGCCCAAATTTTTGGTTAACACCTTAACTTCTTTGGTTGAGCCAGTTTCTTGTATGATGACGTCAAAGTTAGGACGCCGTTTTTTGACTTTAATTCAAATTATTCAAAACGCATGTATATTCACTTTTGAATTTTTTTAAAGTAATTATACACGCCAAGAAGGACCGAATGCAGTTTTCGGTGATCCTATGTTTTCTTATTTAGGCGCTATGATACTTTTTTGACTTTTGAATAAACCGCGATTCCTTGAAAACTATAAATATTTTTTTTACTTACTTCAATTCAATTTTGTCACAATATGCACAAATTAAGAGATATTTTGTGCATGTTTATTATACGGACGGACATACAATAGTCTTTGAGATACGCGATATCGCAATACGTTACCGCAGTAGGAAACGCAATATCTCGAAAACCTGAAGAAGCACAAATTATATTTTTAGCGATAATAAATAAATAGCAATTCTTAACTCTCCGAGAATTCGTTTAGAATTTTCTCATTGGAGCAACGTAACCCCAGCAGGAATCGTTTTTTCCGTTTATTTCTAAAACGATAATATGCACATTTTTTTTATTCGGCGCACATTTAAAGCATTCGAGCACTAATTACTGGCCCCACTCATCCCTATCTTGAAATTACAATGCCCTACCTTAAACGTACCAAGAACTAAAATGAATTATTTGCAATATGAGCTATATTTAAATTATGATATTTTTTTACCCTCGCCCTACCTGTAACCAATACTGGCCTACCTCAAATTCAACTCTAGCTATAACCTTAGCTTAACTACTTTGTTATTATTA
>DWNE01005611.1:0-13812 GCA_018249875.1 Cecropterus toxeus | reverse complement strand
CATATATTTAAATTATTTTATTGCTTTTTGGTGACATGGAAGTCGGTTTCTATTTTTTGTTAAAAAGTTTTATTTTTTAAGTTTTTCTGTACTATGGGAATAGCGCAGAATCCATACTTCCATACTTTTGATAAAATTGTACTTGTGATGCATTCATTATTAACCGACTTCCCAAAGGAAGAGAGATTATCTATTCGCCACGTATATATTTTTTTTATGTAAGTTCGGGCATAACTCCTTGATGCCGCTACCGACCGTCACGATTCGACCGTCATTGTATGCGGTCATTTTCACAGCGGGTACCATTCTATGGAAATCGATACATTTTCAGCAGTTTTCCCGAAAAATTGAAAAAACCCGATTTCTTATAATCTTGAATCACTCGGGTGTTCCTGGACAAATTTAATTTTTTTTTCTTTGATTTTTTACAAAATTTATTCGAAACTTTCAGACACAGCTTACCGGGCTCGTTTAGTACGAAGATGGCACCCACACCGCAACATGATAACGAGAAGATGAACTGCGATGCCGATAAAGGCGACCGTGTAGTGATCTCAGGAATGGCGGGATTGTACCCAGAAGCGCATAACATAAAGGAATTAGCGGACATATTGTATAACAAGGTAAGTTCGAATATAACAGGTGGCCAAATTATTAGCAGAAATTTGCCAGGTGGTAGAACCAATTTAGTTCGACCGAGGAAGTCCCACCGCCAGACTCGGTTACTGTCGCCCATGGATATCTTTATGTAACTTCATAAAGAAAAGGGGGAAAGAAAAGCTGAATTCGATCACAGATGCGTTGCTACTACCGAGGACTGAGATGGTCGTCTCATATGTAAGTGAGCCGGCAACCACACCTTTCCAACGAAACGCAAGAATTGTTTCACGGTAGAAATACATGTGGCGGTGGTACTTCCCCGGTCGAACTACACTGGTTCTACCTGGTATTTGGCTGTAGTGAAATTAAAACATGTTCTTGTGTAGACTAATCCAGTGACGCGAGAAGGCTGCCGGTACAAGTTCGAACACCCCGAGGTGCCAAAATGGGCAGGAAGCATACCAGATATCGAGCACTTCGATGCCCAGTTCTTCAGAGTGTTCCATCATCTTGCTTCTATGATGGATCCTGCGGTACGAAAACTACTCGAACAAGTGTATCACGCTATTTACGATGCAGGTGCGGAGTTTCCAACTTTTTTATATATTATTATGAAGTAGCAAACCAGCACGCAGCCCACCTGATGGTATGTTACTGCCGTCCATGGACATTTGTAAGCAACTTCATATAGAACAGGGGTTTCATATGAAGTCGACCACAGATGCGTTGCTACTCCCGAGGACTGAGATGGTCGCCTCATATAAAAGTGGGCTGGCAACCACGCTCTTCCACCGAAATGCAAGAACTGCTTCACGCTAAAAATAGGTGTGGCGGTGGTACTTCCCCGGTTGAACTACATTGGTTCTACCACCTGGTAAGTACCTATACCTCATTTACTTTCAGCAAGACTGTTTCTCGCTGAAAGTAAATGAGGTAGGGGCTAGGGCTAGCGTTCTACTGGTTCTAGCGTTTCAGTGGAAAGTGATTGCTGACATACTTTCATAAGTCGATCTTAGTCCTCGGGATTAGCAACGCATCTGTGATTCACTTAAGATGTTCCCAATGGAGTTGCTTACAGGTAACCATGGGCAGTGACCACTTACGATCAAGTGAAATGCATGCTAGTTTGTTACTTCGATCTTTTGATATAATATATGCCTGTATAAAAGTAGATTGAATAGATTTTTGTAATTAGATAAGTAATATTTCTTTAGTTACCTAGACTAGGTTTAACTAGTTAATTTGATGCAAATAATTAATTGTTCTTATTACTACAGCTAGTAACAGTATGTTACCTTTCACAACCTCTCACAAAATTACATTGTTACATCATATTACAACAGATGACGACATTTCCACGCATAATTAAAGTCGCTCAGAGAATGAAAATTAAAGTCTTCCAATAGTAGTAATCATAAGTATTTCGATTTAAAATTTAGTATTTCATTTAGTATTTATAGTAGTTAGTTATACTTTAGTGACTACTTGTAATGAATAAATTGTATTAATGCGTCTGAAGAAACATGTTACCAATAAAAGTCACTGACACAAATATCAAATCAACGTCATTAATTAGGTAATATTTCCTCATTGGACTCGCTTCGAGCATAAAACACGTCCCTTCGATAGCGAAAGTCGATGGAAAAATTTCCATACCGAAATGTCAACGACGACATTTACTCAAGTCTCGCTTTCAGAGTTAATGTAGAGTATAGAGCGAACTTACTTGGGTACGAACGGTACGCACAGGTTAGAACATCATCTTGATACGTGGTTCTGAACAAACGTAATTGGATAAATCACTTTAAAAGTACCATGAAAATGAATAGTACTCATGCATTATATTCATTGGTTTTAAATATATGTTAGCGGCTTGGACGCTGCCTACAACTTTTTTTAACAACCACCCACCAGCTGAGGGGAAGGCCTTAAAGGTTCAGGTGGAAGAACCAACGTAGTTCGACTGGGGAAGTACCACCGCCTCACCTATTTCTAGCGTGAAACAGTTCTCGCGTTTCGGTGGATGGGTGTGGTTGTCGGCTCACTTTTATATGAGGCGACCATCTTAGTCCTCGGAAGTAGCAACACATCTGTGATAGACTTCATATAGAACTCCTGTTCTATATGAAGTTGCTTACAAATGTCTTCGGGCGGCAGTAACCACTTACCATGAGGTGGGCTGCTTGCGCGTTTGGTGCTTCATATTTATAAAAAAAGTACTCCACCACGTTGCGACAAGCGTACTGATGGAGGGGATACGTGTTAGATGCCAGCGCATATTGTTATTTTTAAACCAGCCCATAGAGTTTCAGTCAAAATTTTACCTTCACTCTAGCAGTCACCAATCCAATATTTGACCACACCCGATATTGCTTAACTTTGTAGATCTGTTAAGATCTGCAGGCTAGGTGTGTATCAAGATAACCTCAGCACGAACGAACTCTATACTATTCATTACTCCAAGATCGAGCCGTTCGTTACGAAAAACACGTCTTTATGCGAACATACAATTTATTCGCATTAATGTAATTAAGTTGGACGGCCGTATCGTCGGAAATTATTTATTGCAACCACTATCGTATTTATGTTCCGTCGGAACACGACTTGAACATCTGACGTATGTGCATGTTCTGTTATCGTTTGATCTGAATATCTAGTCCGATACGCTATCGAGATCTCGTTGTCACGTTTACTGCTTTGTGAGGAATAATTGTATCGATATTACTAAATATAATATCGTTCTGGGAAGAGTTCTTCGTCTGATTTTTAATTTATTAGAAGTAGCAACTGAGCCAGTCTGCCTGATGTTAAGAGAATATTGATGGAACTTTGTTGTCAACCCAAAAAAGGACGTCGTTCACGTTTGTCTCCTGTATTTGTAGTATTTATACTTTAGGTTTAATAATACACCGAGTACGAATTTCCGTTTTATATAATTTTGGTAATATTAGTGATAACTTTCAGACACATACGTATTTCTTCACGATTCCTACATATACTATACCAACACTTCTTGTATTTGTATCAAGTAAGTGCTAGGAATTCTAGTTGATATCCGTAACAGTTGTTATTCGCAAGAAATAAGCTAGAACTAGTTAGTTCAATTTGCATTACCACCCTCGATGCCACAATACCATATCGGTGCATCCTGTGCGGTGCTATGTTCCACTTAAGCTCTACCTTTGACTATTAAAGCCTTAAAGACTCGATATGTCTGTACTTCAATATTCTCAACTAGTAAGTTTATTGCATACCATAATGATAACATTAACCACAGTTATTTACTACCTGATAAGTGCACTTAAAGCTAAAGTGATAACTGGTCTAGTGACAGTAGTGACCCACCTATCTGCACGTGTGTTGCATCATAAAAGTTTATATCTATGGATATGTGCCAGCAATTTTGTGTTCCAATGGTTATGACAGTCGCAGCATTTTCAAATTTAAGCCATTTAGTGCCTCTATTCTCTTTTCTATTGCGGGCCATGGAGCAAATTGTGTTGGTTTTATTTTCCATCGGTGTTATAATGTGTCTGTTCTGAAGAGGGTTTCTGGTTCGATACCCCACTACTACTTACATACCTATTTTGATTATGATTATGTAACCAAAATGAAAAAATTCCGTTTGTTTTGGATCAAAAAGTTACAGAATCAAAATAAGCCATTCAGGTTTTTAAGGTCCTTTCTCATTTTGGTTCTTTGGAAATCAAATCTAAACTTTAAGTGTCAAATTGGTATACAAACCACCGCAGCTCGCGGATCGTCAATATATCCGCTGATTCACACGTGAAATGTAATTTTAGCCTTTAGTACTGGTGAAACATTTGTGATCATCTTCCGGTAGAATTTCTGCTCATATGTAATTGGTTTCAAGTGTCCATGAAAAGCAAAGACCAATTACCATCAGGGGGAGTGCATGCCCCTTTGCTACTTCAAGCTTATTAACTCGAAGATACACATATAAGATAGCACATGTGAGGATTACAGGTCACCAGTGCCCTCCCACGGAAGACTGTATGATAAACATTTGTTTGTGTATGTCTATGTGTGTGTGTGCGCGCGTTTGTGTATGTAAAATTGGTATGTGTATTTTTTAAAAGATATAAGAGATAACACACATAAGACGTTATATATCGTTATTGACAGTCCTCTCCACTCAGACTGGTCTTCACTTGGCGTTTGCGATCCCGACGGCCGTAAACCCGTAACGACTGCTATCGAATTCAAACTCCGAAGTACCCAGGGTGCGTTATGTTATTCGCTTATTTACATTGTTATTGTCAAAATACGATGTCGTGAGTCCATCGAACTATAAGGAAATATAAGTTAAAATATAAATTTGAACAAAGAGGAAATTTTCATAGAATTCTTCGACAAAAATATAAATCGTCATCAATCCCCACCCATGGGCAAGGGTCATCTATCAAAATGAATGGGGTTTTAGTCGTCGTCTATCGCGCTGGCCAGCTGGAGAATTGTTAGACTTCATAAACTTTGAACACGCTTATTTTTTAAACACTCTTTGCGTGTTAAACTTAGAAATAATATGTACCTACTCTGATACAATTATCTTAATTATTCTAAAGCCATTTCAAAGAAATATTTTCAAACTTTTATTCTACGTGGGTAGGACATAAATCCGAGGAATAAACAAAAGGGTCGTATATGATGCGTTCAGGGCAGTAAAATATGCCATAAAAATGAAATTAAAGCGAAAGTGAACGCCATAAAAGGCATCAAACGTGTCTTGGTGCTGGAACTTCTGAAATTAAAAACACGTAGGAGTTTTTAACCTGGGTAGTCACAGTAACAGACATCTACGACTATACCACCATGCATGCCACTATCCAGTTTGAAAGCAAGTGCGTAGTTCACGCTCAGTAGCGAGCCTTTGGTGATGTAGCCTTGTCTCGCCTATGCATTTATATGTGGTAAAGAGAGCTCTTCGTATATCAACGTTAGAAATAAGTACTACAGTTTTAAGCTTCGCCAAAGCTTATCTGTATCATTTACTCTCAAAAAATATCTCGTAAGGGCAAGTAAGTATAGAGAGGTAAAGGTAAAATAAAATCAGTCAAGTGTGAGTCGGACTCGCGGGGTTCCGTACCATCATATTTTAAAATGACAAAATAATCAGGTTTGTTGTATGGGACACCCCCCTTTAAATCTATTTTTATGTTTTCAGTATTTATAGACATTATCTTTAAAAATTTCAACTGTTGAGCTATCAGGGTTCGTGAGTTTCACTCGGTTATTTTAATTAAATTGTACATCTATGTATACTTCCGTAAATTTCACTTATAGAAATATACCTTGCTATATCTAGATTGCTGTGCTTCGCATTACATACCTCTAGGTTCAGTGGTACCTTTATATCATACCTAGGAAATATATGCCCGTAACCAGAATTATGGCGTGTGATGAACAGGCCATTCAATTAATTTACTCGCTCATAAAGCGAACACGTCGCGGCCGCCGCTCATTATCGCGAAAATTCCAAGTTATTAACGAGCACCGAATAATGAATCGACTGACAGTGTATTGCGAAAAATGGTCATTAACAGTTACAAAGGAAGCGTTAAATGAGGCGCTTTTTGAAATTCGAGTACCAAATGAGCGTGCTGTCCACTTCAGTATAAATGCAACTTCAAATGGAACTTGGTATCTTACGAGAGGTCGGCCGCAGATACATACACATACATTGCACTAGTAAATGTAGGCTAAAGAATGTCTTGAGTATTTTTTTCGCCAGTGTAATAATACATATTTTTAAACATTAGTATGGGAATAAAAGAAAGACACGTTTGATTTACTTTGTTAAATTTTCAATTTCTTTGCACATGGAAAATATTAAATGGTACGAAAAACAACATGATTTCTCTATAATTCATATTTATTTTGTCCATATATACATATTATTTATATCTTTAAATTCAAAGGGATGCAAAGTTTAAAAATGTACGTTTTACAAACTCTGTATGATACTATACAATCATAAACTTCTTCTTTTTAAATCTTCTTCAAACTTACAATACAATATTTTTGTGAACATGTAACAACCCTACCTCAAACTATACCGTACGGGTCAGCTAGCAGGTACTGACCTCGTGGAGATAAGACACGATACCATCGCATTGTCGCTGGCGAGGAGCCTCCATCGCTCGCCTTGCAGATCCCGACCTGAATCACAATGGAAAAATAAGAACTACTCACAAAGATAAAAGAAAATATGAGAATTAAGTAAAATTGCCAGAAAGCAGATTACGACCGATCCCCTACAGGTTCTATGTCGAAGGGGACTTCGAGGAACCTGTAGGGGACTTATTTTAATCCGAAATTTGATGATGAATTTAAGTTTCTGTTTTGGGTCTAGGTGTTCGTACACCTTGTTGGTGTATGTACGACATGGGAAATCCTATTAAAGAACTATGACTGCAAAAAAATGACAGTGTTGAATGACATTTAAGTAAAACAACTCTTAAAATTTATGATATTTTAAACGAAATAAACGATAAACATATTTTATTTGAAATAATTGTTAAATAAAATAATGATATGTTAATTTTTACCATGCCGTAGGTATGGTAGAAATTATCTGAAGCAATTCTCGGTAGACATGATACGGGGTCATCGAACTCTTTAAATAACGCGCAAACAATTTTTTCTCCTTAACTGACGATATAACTTCTCTGTTGCTTAAAATGTCTTCGACGACTTTTTTCATATCTCTGACGTGACTGTCATAGTAAAGGGACGACTATGCTCTTCGTGTCCTTATGGGCTTGGCTACTTTGTTACTTATCTACTCTACTGATTGACTACCATTTCTTTATTACCTACTTACTAGACTTCTCAATCTAACTATTGTTAGTCCTGACATGACATTGTAGCTCAATCTTCATAAAATGCGACATGATCATATTTTTAAACGACTTTAAGCTAAATTTGTATAACACACACAATAAAATTGCACAATAAAATGATTTGATTTAATTTATACTTGAAGTTGCAGATACCCACAAGCGATATATAGTCTACTAAAAACTTAAGACATAGTGTAAACTACATGCCCATTTACTTCTGTAACATACTGAAACAGAAAATCTCCAATATAAACCAGTTTTTAATATAACAACAAAATACAATGTTTGTTATTTCAGAGTCTGAAACACGAGGATTATTGCGGTAAACGGTATAAACATTTCATTTTATTTTCAGCATGAAAGCGTTACACGGACTAGCGATAAAATTTCAGATCCAATTTTGTTCCGGGTTATAACCGCCAATTAAAGTGAGCTTGTTTGAAAACCATATATTCTTACACAAGGTTTCATTTTAATTTGCAAGTGTTGTGTCGACAGCTATTAAATACATAGCAACAAAACCTACTTACTTAAAACCGAGTTTCTCTATTAAAAAATGGATTAATTCTGAGTCATAACAATAGATCTGATTCGTGAGTTCTGATTTAACTTACTTAAAGCCAGTAAAACCAGAGCTCACTTGTTTTGATGAATTTGATAATATCTGATTGTAAGTGGTCACTGCCAAGGATACTTAATCAGCTATAATATAAAATTACAATCCTACCTAAGGCCGGCCACAAACGCACTGCAAACTCTGAAGTCTAAGTATAAGCGTCTCGTAATTGTCTTAATGTTTTAAACCTTTAAACCAGCAGCGTTACGCTGTTATAGTACACTTATACAGAGTAAACTATATTACATATTTTTGAAATTTGTCCTTGAAGGTAGTACGACTGCAGACGAACTTCAAGTATGCTTAACTTAGCCACCACCAAATCAGCTTAACTTAGCAAGATTTGCTACAGAATAGCCACAAATAAATATATGCACATGACCTCGCTCAATAGTCGCTGAACGTGACCCCGCACCATTTGCATAAACTCCGCTTGTATATACGAGAGAAATTGTATGCCGACATAAAATACAGATTACTCGGATTAGCTACATAAATTCACGCCTTTATCTCCTTTAACATTTTATTGCCTATAAAAAAGTTTAGGTGGAATCAAACGAGAAAATACGTCGGCTCTTATTACTTTGAAGGTCTTTGACACTACTGCCTACAACGCTTCTTATTTGCTTCTGTTAGGCCCCGATCCCTTTTTCACATCAAGGGAAGGACTGGAGCTCCAACGCGCTCCAACGTCTTATAACGCAGTGCAGTGCAATGCAGATTAAAGGAGAAAGCTACAAATTAGCTACAAACAGCCAATGAGGCCTCCCACTAGGTTTAATGACTGCTATCCAAACGACAATGACGACAAACTTTACTCACATCAAAAGCATCTCATGCAAAAGATCATGCATGAATTTTAGACACTAGCTGTCTCCCATATAACTCCTAGTTGGTACATCTTTTTGATATGTTTTTTCTCACCTAAGTTCAAGAGGAAGGGGTGGTCCTGATTCCTTACCGCCTAGTTAATTAAGTTAATCACGATAAGTTAGCAGAAATAATAGTCATCTTTCTGATAGAACCTATACTTGACGTATCAGATATCAAAATTTTCCAAATTGCACGTATCTGCATCTTTAATTAATTAAAATTTGAAAACCACGTTTATCACATTAATGTGATATTTCGAACTCAGTGCACAGAAACTGAACATTCCAACAACATGTAGAGTATATGTACGATATCAGATAGCAATTATCTGATATCATAAAAATAATTAAAGAGGTTGTATTAAGAATTCTTTCCGTTCAACATTGGAGGCATCACTTTACGCGTATGTATTTCTACCTTGTGAATTGAAAAAGTAATTGTATATATTCTTAAATTTAGTCCTCGGAATAGCTGGAACTGGAAACAGCCTTATTAAGGAATTTTGTTTTACTTACACACATTAATGCATAGCAGTTTTTTTAACATACACATACATATATAAACAGCCAATATAAGCAGTATACAATATAAGTAGCCCCGGGGGCAAGCCGGGACCTATGTTCCTGGCGGCAAGTTCAGAGGGTGGCAAATTCGAAACTTGTAAACGAAATCGCAACTCATAATTGATTTAACTTTGACCATTGGGATGATAAATCCATTATAACTTTTTAACATTCATTTTGCCAAAATTATCACTGTGTTTGTGTGTGTATATCTAACATCAGCCAAGTAAACCCACAACTATATTCGTTAACATAAAAATACCCTTTTAAGGCAATACCTTGCACATTACATAAAACCTTCCGAAAAAACGTAAAGAGCGGTTCTCGTTACATTCCTCGAGGCACGTAAGGACTTAATAGGCTGAATGGAGAATGTCTTTGCCGTTTTACTTTTAATGCACAACCGGCTATACGGCTTTATTCCTTTGCCTTTCGAGCTGCAGTTTAAAAGAACTTTCCAACCCCGGACGAGAACTACAAATTTTGTTTTTGCCTTTTAATTTTGCGTAAAAGTGAAAAATGCTTGGAATTAAACCTGTCTGTTACAAAATTTAGTAATACTTCTAGAATGAAAAATTAAACACAGTTACTGGTGACTTTATGTTAGGAAACAATATAAATCCATTTGTGAAACGACGTAAGGAAACACCTAAGAGTTCTTTTAAAAAATCGCAAAGATGTGTAAAGTCTTTAATTCGCATTTGGCCAACGCGATGGACAATGGCTTCAAATTCGCTCATTCGGAGATACGTGCCCAGCAGTAGGTCAATAGTGGGTTGTCGACACATGACCACATACTTTATTGTACCAATCGCTCTCCATAGATTCGTAAGTCGATCAGAAATTTAAACTACATAAAAGCAGTAAAATGTATTATCACATAAAGAAGTCAGACTATCAGTACTTTTAAAGTATAAGAAGTTATACTTCAAAAGTTCTGTGTCAAAAAACAATTTCAAATTAATTAAGTATTAATTAAATAAATATTAAGAATACGTAAATGTGTAAGGAGCATCATGACTCGGGTCGCATGACCGATATTATCTGCTTTATTTAACTAAGAAGTGGACAAATAAATTCCCCGTGGAATTTTTATTGTTCTCATTTCGTGATAGGCCGCGGGATTCCGTTAAAATATTGTTATTCTATCGGCGAGCGGCGGTCGCCAAAGCAAACATTTTCGCCGGAGAGTTCCAATTTAGAAGTGTTTTCAAAGGTATGTTATTTTTAAATTAATACTTAGTACGTTTTTCCGTCTATGCCATTTCGGTAAATAGAACGGAGTTTGCCCTTAATGTTAAAATTTGTCTATAGATATTTATCACAGAACCAAAATAAGGCATAAGAACTTTATAAAAAATTGCTAAAACACGTCGTTGGAATCGGTCATTGCTACGAACTTCTGTACAAGTTTATGTCAAATATAATACGATATTTTTATACCTATCCCTAACGATAAGGCAGACGGGCTACTTGATACTACAGAAGTCACCGTCGCCTATGGACATTTGCAACACCAGGGAAGTCGCCAATGCACCGCAGGCTTTGAAGGAGAGCTCTTATTACACTTTTTTAAGGGATGGGGCCCTTAAAAAAAGTGTGATGTCATACCGCTCCAGAATCACTTACAGCATCTTACACGTCCGTGACAAAAACGAACGTGCAAACCGAACCGTGAAGGAGCGCCACGAGTCCAGTTGGTGTTGATGGAACGCCATCCTTCGGCGAGTGGTGCGGCGGAGGAAAGGTGGCGTAGGCACTAGGTCAAAAAGTTTCTAGAAACGCTCACCATTGCAAATCTGGTAGAACACGCAGAGAGAGCCTATGTCCATCCGTAGACTCGAAGATCGTTGACGATTCGGATCGCGCGCTTCTATACGGAGTAAAGTCTATACGGATAATTTGCCTGAGATCAGATAAGTTTCTTTCATGATGATGTAAATGATGTAAACAATGGTTCATTTGAATGAACCATTGTTTACGTTTATGTTCATAATTGCAAATGATGGCAAGATGATAGTATAGGAATATAATGCAAGTTGAAAATATTTCCGAAAATGACAAAGCAAACGGGCGGAAGCGTATAAAATGATTGTTTTGTGCAAACGGTATAAACTTGTACCTACTGATACCACTGTTGTAACTTTTCTTAAAACAATCACGCAAGTAGAGTACAAGGTACCAATGTACGTGGGAAGTAAGCTAGACTGCTACCATATGTCAATCACGAAGACCTCATACCTCAATATCTTCAGACTTCAATTTACAATTTTACGGTACATTTTTATTCAAAAACAACTTTGCAAAGGCGCTTGCATTAACCAAGCCACGTAAAGTGCATAGGAAACGGTGTAATCTATGCAATTTATGTAAGTAATCGACGCTGGGGGCGAAGTCGGTTTTATATGCCAGCAGATGTATAGATTTCATCGGAAGTTAATGTGCCAGCTGGTCAGTTCATATGTTATGTTTAATTTTTATAATATTTACGATATCAATACTATTACAATAATAATAAAATTGTAAAAGTTTAGATATTAGAATAAAGTATTAGAAAGTAACGGTACGAAAAGAAAAGTCTTCGAGTGGTGACCACGTTAAAGCAAAATAAGCACAGGACACCTCCCCGCAGAACAGCGGGGAAATGTTACAGTCAGTAGGTGTAAGATTGGTTAGGGCGACGCCAATAAGGAAAGGTCCTTGTCCAGCATTGGACCATAATTTACAGATTTGATGGTATATTAAGTTTTTTTCTTTATATACGACATATCTACTCTATCTCATGAGTCTTAATACTCATCGCCTTAAATGCGGTATTAAGTGCCACATTGGATACGGGTCTGTTCCTGAAGACATTTTATCAGATTATGATAGAATAATTTAAATTATTTAAAATATATATTAATGCGAAGGTAGATTAAACAGTCTCCTTACGAAAATAGCATTTTTTTTTCAAAATTCATACATAATAGCTAAAAACTGTGCACTAGGTGTGAACACAAGTGACGCCACGGGCAGGTTCTAGTGTAGATTTTAAACAAAGGTTAAGCAAGTTGCGAGGGGTATTGTTGTGAGTAAGCATTGTCGGCCGCGTCTGCAGCGCCCGCCACTCTGCGAGACGGAACCGGGGTACTGGTGCAAGTTAGAAGGTTAAAGCGAGATACATACAACGTGTTGATTGATTTATTGTATTGATTACGTCATCTGATACGAAAGGGAAATTTATATTAAACAGAAGTAGCAAATGAACATGTGTTTTATCTGATCTTTAAATTATATACTCTGCCACCCATAGACATTACTTATAATCTATCGTACCATATGAGATTATTATTATGCTTGAGCTTTCTGACATATGTTTATTTGTCTGCTGTTATAATGCACATATTTGTACCAGCATAGTAACTCCAAACAGCTTTGTACGACTAAAAACCAAAATTAATATATGGAAAAGGTGTTTTTCTAATCACAAATTTATAGATATACCGAACACAAAGCATACTATTTTATAACAGGCATTTTGCCATTTTACCTAATTTGCTACAACGACAGATTTATTATTCCTCTCGAGCAAGGACCTGTCCTTGTTCAGTTAACTTGAAATTCGGTAATTTACAAATTAACATAAGCAATCGCTTATGGCTTAAGCCTTCCAAAACGTGAAGCAAATCCTGAGCAAGCTGCCGACACGAGCGTCGCGAGTGTTCTCGTGAAATGGAAATGTCGCGTCCAGCCAAGCTTCTCTATGGCTCCTAATCGCTGCTGCACTCCGCTATCTCTAGGATGCTGACGATGCATTTTTGTCGTCGTTGTATGGAAGGACTTTTGTTCGGTAGCTATTTGAATAAACTTTTTATGTAATAGAAGTATTATGTCGTACATAAACTCTTAGCAGTCTACTGTTTTAGTAAGTCTCATCTTGAAAGGTAGACTGCATTTTATGATCCTAGATTAATATTATCGCGGAAACTTTTCATTGATATTAAACAGATACTTATGATATGCGATTTCTGAAATTAGTTTTGCCGATATTTTGACCCAGTTATATGAATCATAATCATGACGAAACTGACCTGAAGGGGATATTAATTTATTATCGTTGCTTTATTCTATACACATTGAAACTAGTAGGAACTAAGGAAAAATATAATGGCTATAAGTAGCTTTGTAACATTCAAGTAGAAAACGCATGCTGCACTGCGACTTAACAGAAAACAGAAAAACAGAAAAAAACATTTATTCGCAAAAATATTGCAACACCTATACAAACATTTAAATTGGCAAAGAGAAAGAAAAG
>DWNE01005610.1:0-13814 GCA_018249875.1 Cecropterus toxeus | reverse complement strand
ACCGAATCGAGTTGATTTATTAACAAAATTTTGTAAAAACAGGGGTAGTGTTGAGGGTTTTAATTTTTTTACGAAGAGCCCTAACTATTTTTCCAAAATCAAAGTAGCCTAAGTTACGCCTTATGATATCAGCTATCCAACAGTGAGAGTCCCATCAAAATCCGTCCAGCGGTTTCGGAGATTAGCTGGAACAAACAGACAGACAGACAGACAGATAGACAAAACAATTTTTAAATGTTTTTTTGTTATCAGTATCATGTATATATTGCGTATGAGTATGTATATATTATATATGCATTTGGTAAAAAAATGTTATTTTGATATTACAAACAGACACTTCAATTTTATTTATATGTATCTATAGATTGTGCAATATCTAAATATGCTTATACTCTTAAGCCGTGATACACTAAGCACTAATCATTTGTTTATTAGTTAGTATAATTATCAGTTAAGTATGTGCTATGCAATAAGTAGGGCCACTTCAAATAAATAGTATTTATTAAGTTGGGTCATAAAGTTAATTTGCTCTGCAGTAAAATTATAGTAGCGTGAATTTCTAAGAAGTTAAACGTGTAGGTTTGTTTAACTTAATTTATTATAATTATAGTTTTATTTTTTTTATTATATAATATAATGTGTTTATAATAATATATTTTTATAATAAAATAGTACTTTCTTTTGCAAAGGTTTTGTATTTTGTAATAAGGCATAAACCATTATTGATTTTAAGTTATAGCTACTGGAAGGAGCGGACATCTTGGAATGTCTCTTATGCTCGAATATTTGACAATTCTGAGAATTGTTGAATACCGACGAAGAACCTGAGCAGGCTCCGTTTGAACGTCTACGAGAATATAGTACTAACTGATCTATTGTTTATTTTAAAAGCCACTGAACTCCGAATTTGAATGTTGTTGTCATTAAAATCAACAAAATTGTCTCCTGAGAACGCTCGTATGAACTCATTCTTTATCTCATATTCTTTGAAGATCTTGTACACTGAAACTATTTTTACTATAACTCATTAACATTTTAAAATAATTGACAATAAAAAGGCTTAGAGAGCTTAGTCCTCCAACAATTAGGGACGTTCACATAATGACTGCAATTATTTGAAAACTTGGCAACCAGAGCGGCAGCTGCCAGCCTCCCGATGTTCGAGACAAAGTCGCGTCAAGCCCGCAGTGATTAATTATTTATCTCAACACGACCTTCGTGTGTTCCGATGTGTGTGATAAACAGAACTATTGGAGGCATGGGAGACGCAAAGGAACGACTGCGTTCATGAAATCAGTTTTTGAACCCGCGATGCTAAGATAGACGTGTAGCAATCGGAACGGAATTGTTACTACTTCTGTGTTTTAAGATGGTCATCTCACATGAAAATGAGTCGACCACTATACCCTTTAACTCAAACGCATGTCCAAGACATAAGCCAAATAGTCATATAGGTCGGAACCCCTACCCTAAGCCGTTTACAAATGCATTCCTCTCAAAATATACTTAGACCGCTTTAACTATGCAACGATACTTTTCCAAAAATAGCCGTCGCGAAACACCTAGCAGATATGAAACATCGTGTTTGTATAAGTAATATACATAAAAGATAAAATCGCTACAGGAACAAAATAAATACCATAGTGAAAATAACGCCAATTACGAGCGCTAAGTCGAACTAACACCTCAGCCCGCTTTGTTTTGTTCAATACTTAATAGTTCCCAAAATTTATAACAGATGGCGCTAAAATAAATAAAGGCAGGCATCGCCTCGTCAACAATAAGGTTTACCTGCGCCTATAGATGTGTAACATCAAAATAGAATCAGGTTCACCTAACAACTAAGCCAGGTACAAGTGTAGCATATCTTGTAGTGCATACCTTTAAGACGTCTACCAACTCCAATACGTCTGCAGCTAACCAGTACGCGGATAGATAAGTCAGTTAAGCTTGTCTGGCAGACGTTATCGATTCAGCCGTTTCAAGAGACAAATTTAGCAGCTCGCCTCAATGTTAAGAACATTCTGTGTGTGATAATTCTGTTCTATTTTGGAACAACATTCGCGTGTGATAATGTATTACTGCGCTCTGATTTCATTGTTCAAGACATAATGGCATAAGGATTCTTAAAACTTTTTTTTAAGATATACGAGTATATGTATGTACGTGTAATTAAACATAACCTACTTTGATGTACCTACTGTATTCGTTTTAATCTATGATAACATCGCAGAATTTATTCATTTTAATATGTGATGGGTACTCATGATACGGGTTTTAATTTTTTTATGGCAGATATTTCGACTCGTTTGCATGTATCGATAGATGTCACAAAAGAGATAGAGTGATGAAAATGAATGAACAAAATTCTACAGTTAAACTTTTAAGTTAAAGATCAATACATAATTATGGGCATAATGATTTCCCGATGTGTTTGTTTGAATTAAAACTTAATTCTTTTTCGGCGTTTTCCTACCTATTCTGATCTCAGGGCTGCTAGAAAAAAATCATCTTGAAATAAGTAGCCCATTCTCGTATTTTGACGTAGTAAAAAGATACTTAAAAGTGTATTTTTTTCATTATAGATACTAAATCGTCATGAGCAAACCTACGGGCAGAATAAAGTCGAGGAGTGATTGGTAATACGATGATAGAGATCTGACGCAGCCATGGGCGGGAAGAAGAGCCCGTTCAGGAGCTTCGCCATAAGCCTCATACAGATCATCACCATCATAAGTCAAGGTAAGGCGTAAGTGGAAGTAAGTTGTATGTCAAAGTATGTCGTAATTCGAAGTAAGCTTTTAATACTTACTAGCTGTTGCCCGTGACTTCTTACGCGTAGATAATAATAAAAAAGCAATATAAATATTAGACACTTTTGGGGGTAAAATATCCAGAAACCCTTATCATAAAACGCACTCATAAAACGAACTCCTTGTCAAATTTTCATGTTTCTATTTTCAATAGTTTCAACTTCGAGATAATTATTATATTCAATAGATGAGCGAGTGAGTATTCTTTCGCTTTTATATTTATAAATTGGAAAATCGTATAAATGTATAAATCGTATAAATGTCCAATGGTATAAATTCGGCATTTCAAAGGATTCCATTGGTAATGTTAAAAAGTTACTATTTCAGAAATATTTTTAACACGATTTATTCTAATGTAGAAAACACTTTGCATTTTGCTTTTGAATAAGAAATAGACATGCTGGCGCACGTAAATATCACATATCTGTTATAACAAAATTTCTAAACATGTGCTTATAACACAAGTTACACAATAAAGGCGAAAACAGCGTTGTCACATCAGCTTACAAGGCGATGAACATCATAAATGAAACTGTTAATAGGCTAACTAACTTTCCGAAATTACACGAAAACTTTTCGAATAAAACGACGCTCAAAGGGCGCGGAGTCTTAATGAAGACAATATTTTGAAGGGTTCTCAACTTCAGTAATTAAATCTCGTTTCTCATATCTCGGGGCGCGTGTCTTTGAACAATCGTCTTCTATATTAGATGTGGTGTCAATCAATTTAACAGTAGCGACCAACTTTGATAGTTGCAAGACTTGACTTTAACTCGAATAGTTCTCTTATTATAGGCGCGAACTTGCTACGGATCAGGAATGTTCCGATTGGGCCCGAGCCTATTTATGAATCTTATTAGTAATTAAGTTTTGGGTCTAATTTACCGGTTATACTGTTTCGAAATTAGTTTTCCTTGTTTACATGTGAATTAAAGCTGTGATAGTTTAGATAAAATTTGGGGCTCTCTATGTCGGAAGTAAAATTATACTCTTTCGATTTATATACAGAAGATATGTACAAATTTAAACAGATGTTATTTTTAAAGATCAAGTTCTCTTGAATGTTCTTTAATATGCCTTTGTGAAAATTGCTAAATAAATAATAAAATTTGTCTAGCTTATGACAATATCGTAATTGGGTTTGACTTACATAAACTCTTTAAAAAGTAGTATGTTCGAAAAGGACTAATCTTATTAACACTATTATAAATACGAAAGTTTCCGTGGACCATGTATGTTTGTTACTCTTTTACATAAAAACTACTGATTGGATTTGGATGAAATTAGTCACACAGATAGTTCATGGTCTGGAATAACACATAAAATACTTTTCACCGTGGTTAATGAGCCAATCGGAGGGAGTCGCAGGCAAAAGCTCGTGAGTTAAAAATATCTTTTGGTATAGTATAATAAAGTGAGCCAGTAGTACTAAGGCGGTAAAGCTAAAGAAATTTTGAAGAGTAGAATCAACTATTTATCTTAAATTTTTGCGAACAGTAGGTATATTGTAACTAATGTTGCATAAGCATATTGCACTTTGAACGCCTCATGAATTTTCATTTTTTTCGGTACATGTTACAATTTATTTTTAAGACTTCAAAATTTTTAATTTATTATTTAATGTAAACAGTTTAATTACTAAGCAAAGCAATAATTTGTTTTAACGCAGTGACAGTTTTGACTTGTTTTTCGCCCGTGAACCCGGCGTCAACACGCGCTATTCAGATTAAAGAGTCATAGACCTTTCTAGACGAAATGGGATTCGATTTAAGAATAACATTTTCGACTTGTGATTTGAAATAACGTCACTTAAATCAGTCACTGAATCTGTATACTAGGATAATGAAATGAATCTATTGTGTCAAATATGTCCAGCGTCTTAATTACTCCAATAATTTCGTATAATTTTTATTTCTGCCTAATAGAAGTAGTGTTGACCCCTGTGTTCTGGTCTAAGGATATTGTAAGACATACATATCCAAGGCGTTCTAACCTAGTCCGTAACAGTAGCAACGCATCTGTGGCCAACTCGGTTTCTACTTCCATAGTATAAAAATATATGGACCTAAATGCAGCAAAAAAAGCTTGCTGAGTTTTAGTAATCAATCTAATCTGATTAAAATATTACCATGGTTTAATAGCCCATTCAAATAAGGTCTGAAATCAAAACTTGACACTAATATTTGATTTTTTTATATATTCTACAAGCTTAAGTTTGGCTAATGAATTGCAGACGTATTGGTTTTTATATACATTCATAAATTTTAATATCTAAAATCTATAACGAGATTTTGACAAGAAACAAATTGTAATAAATCAGTACCTATGTAGTTCTGAATGAAAGAAATCACATTATGTGTAAACTAGTTTTTCTATGTTTGTGTTGATTAACTATGATTGCATTCCGAAACCAAATTGCCTCCGGTACATTATAGTCACAAATGAGGGGTTTATTTTAACTCTAAAATAATACCAAAGTTCTGGTTTCACCAACTAAACAAAATGTCTAGAAACTTTTAACTTCTTTTTTCGCTGGTTTGAAAACTACGTATAAATTTTAGCCAGCAATTCCCACTGAAATTTAAACTCGCGGTAGCTAGTTTAACATGAATCAGCATAAAAAGTAAATATTAGTATCTGTTTCTAATAGCATTGCTATTGCTTTAATATCCTGTACCCTTTCTTGTAGTAAATGCACGTGGTAAATTCATGTGAAAAAAGGTGTATCTTATTTTAAAAACTTAGGGCACAAAAATCTAAAACGTGCGATATTTTTGTTCTTTTTGCGGTCCTAAATTTAAAAAAAATCTTTTAGTAATCGCATCAACCAGTAGTCTCCGATTATTATAATTATGAGAAGAGAGATACTCCATTTATGCCGGATAGAAAAGTCTATAAAAAATCCATTATTAGACATACAACTTTACGCGAGCCAATTAACCTCGACAATATGTATGGACCGCCGAAAGGCGATGAGCTCTGATTATTAAAAAGCCAGTTTCATCAAAGAATAAACATTCCTTTTACTCGGAAAACATTACTCGAACATCCGTCTAAAATACGAATACAATCCCTTTCATAAACTCCTTCTAAGAAATATCGTCCTAAGTCGGTTGTAAATTTTAACCTCAATATGTTAAGGAAATGTTGATTTATGAAATAGAATCTGCAACGAATAAGGAAAATCGTAATTATTATAAACCTGTTCGTCATTAAAGACGACTACTTAATAACCAAAGACAACTAGCCGTTTCAGATAAACAATGTAAATTTGTTATTTAGGTTATCAGGTTGATGATAAGTGGTGACTGTCGACTATGGATGTATGGTATGGATGGATCTAATGGAAGCAACTTCATAAGTTGTTCTATGTAGAACAAGGGTTCTAAAGTCGATCAAAGATGCGGTGTTACTCCCGTGAACTAAGATGTTTGCTTCGTATATAAGTGCGCTGGACACCACACCCTTCCATCGAAACTCTAGAAATGTTCACCCTGTAAGACGGTGGTGGTACCTCCCAGTTGAATTACACTGGTTCTGACGAGTAGTATGTCTACCTAGGCAAAATTCGAACCACAAACCGAACTTCTATAGTGTCAAAACGCTGAATGTCAGATCGTCCTCATTTAAATTACATGCGCAATAGCTGTGTAATTACGAAATTCGTGGTTGGCGGTTGATTAAGAAGTATTAATCATTATTTAAATCATATGAGCTCCATCGACGATTGAATGCCTCGTAGTTAATTGGGTATCTATATACTATTTTGACCTAATTTTCTCCCACTATCGGGAGTGAGTCTTTGAATATAAGGCTTAGGCGTAGTCTATCACGTCTATGAAATGTGGATTAATGCAACTTACATACCATTAAGAATCTTATTGTGAAGCAAATGATCAATAATTTCTAACATCTTAAATTAGTGTTTATTAGAGAAATATTTTAGAACATGATAAGGCTTTACCGAAATAGACGCGTATCTCTCACCAATTAGAAGACACTAATTAACATAAAATTAATTAAATACCATAGATCAAACATGAAAAGATACATGCACCATGAGTAACAAAATGTGTATGGCCGAACCCAGGTAGAACTTCAATCCTATTCGCTGTAGTTACTATTCTTCAAAGTGTCGCCTCCAAATTCGGCGATACATTGGCGACTCCTCTGGTGTTGATAATGTCTCTAGACGACGGTGATTATTTTCTTGTTTGATTTAATGTTGCTCGTTTACTACTTATATTTCGTAAACAGGAGTCGAATAAAATTGTATATATAATTCCACAATAAGAAATGCACTGTATTTTTCTTTTTGATCGATGCCATTAAGACATGTCTGTAGATTAGGACGAGCTACTGTAATGGCATTCCTAATGGCTGTTTGGGTGTGTGGTGTAATTTAGTAATTGTGGTTTGGTCTCGGGCCATAATTCTCTTGTGGCGTCGAGTACGGGAGATCGAGTACAAAGAGAATATCCGATGTCAAGGCGGGGTATAAGAGGAGGTCTCGGCAACAGAGACTATGTCAACATACTTAAGATTACTAGGATGGGATGGTTTCTTCTCATGTTTGTTATATACCATTAGGGTCAAACTAAATATATGCAATTTAGTGTACTTATAACAATTAAATTTGGTAAGTAAATTAGTATTTTTTTCACCATGTTGAGTGTGCTGTGTCTGTCTTCTTGTGTAAAACAGAAATAAGAAAGAGTAGTATGAATCCATCTTCATGAAGAAAATCTATGGGTAAGTTTTTTACACTTCCGTTTTCTACCATTTCTTCTACTAAAATATCTAAATTAAGACATTTTACAGAATCTTTCTTTATTAGATACAGGGTGGCTATCTTATTTAAAATTCTTTATACTATCCAATAACTTAATGTATCTTCCATCTCAAAGAAGCAATAATAATTATTCCCAAAAATAAAGTTTAGTTAAAGTTGAAACTTTATGAACTATAATTGAAAGGTCTTTTCTTGAAGAAATAAAATGTACAACTTCCCAATAGTAATCGAAATTGAGTTCAATCAAAACAATAATAACATAGTATTCGGGCTGAGCTGACAGCTGACAGACAGGGCAGATAAAACAACTGGAATAGTAGAGCTTTTGATGGAGCTTTTTGATATCGCTCTATGTACGAAAATAACAATAAGCTGTCATATTGAGGACATCAAGATTTCCCTTTATATGGTAACCATATGTCACGTAAATAGGCACGTGAGGTGATATTAGGCTAGAATAACTAGTTCAGGGCTGTAGATCATGAATACATTTTGATTTTCTAGTCCTTTCTTAAACTTTCAAAGCAGGTTTGGCCCTCAGGTATCTGTAACAATTATGTATATAGAATGCATACAAATTTACATTAAGAAATTTGGTTTTTCTTCTAGATTTACGTATTTGCATGTATTTATGAGTGGTCATAACACCCATTTTATACGTTATAAAGTACTAGATGTGCCAAGCGGTTTCACTCACTACTACGAAACAAAAAAAAACCTATAGCCTTCCTCAATAAATGTACTATATGAAGCAAAGTTCCTGACAATAGCGCGTGCACCCAAACTATTCAGCTTTATAATATTAGTTTAGATTTAGCTTGATTTACGGTACATAAAAGATAAATTATACAATAAAAAAACTCATCCACACTAAACCCATATATATTTTTAAATAAGTATTTTAAAAACGACTCGACACTAAAATAAATATGTTTAAATAAAATAATACATGTTTATACGAACGAACTAAGGTGTCGCATACGATGTTGAACGTAGTTTTGATAGGTTTACTCTGTAAGTTTTGTTTGTTCACTGTAACATCACATCGGTACGGGGATTTGTAATAAACCCTACATAAAATCAGTCATACGAAACTAGGTCCCCAGATACATTGCTAGCTTTAAGGTCTGGAATGCTTTGGATTAATATGTGTACCGAATCCTTGAAACACAAACCAAAGTACTGAAATCACTGCTATTATTAGGCAGAAATAGGTAGAGATGCCTCCGAAATCGAACCACAAAGGGTTCTATCACATTTAATCTAAAAGGTTATTTATACCTACTACAAAGTTACTTTCAGGTCTACAAAGTGATCTATAAATACTTTAATCCGACATGAGATTGGTACAACTAAATCTGGTTCAAATAATATTATTTTACTAAAACCCCTAACTAGGTCTGGAAATCCCAAGTGAGCCAAAACAAACAATCGTCGGGGAATCGTCGCTGCGTGCTTCGGACACCGCAAATTTACATACTCACGTATGTGTGTAGTCGGTACACAATATCTGCCGAGAAATTCACACTATTCGTAAACTCGGGAACTGTAGTTAGAACAACTTTTCACGGAGAAATGGAAATAATGTTGACGAGATACAAATCTTACCTACTTTAAAGGCGAAAGTTTTTGTAGATGTGCGTTTGTTATTCTTGAACGCAAAAACGACTGGTCGGATTTTGATAAAATTTGGCACACACCATAGTTTTTGACCTAGATCAACACATAGGATACTAATTAGTGTGGTGAACTTGACCGAAGCTGGCGCAGCTGCGAAGATAAGCTTGTATAGTTATTATTATTATTATATACCTTAACTTATGTTTCGGCTTTAGCTAATCTGAGCTTTGTATTTTACACCTATAACATTCAAACATTTTTTACATCTCTATATCAATAATATTCATTAACGAAAAAAACGTTGATTGTAAGTCATCATTTTAATAAATGTTATTCATAAAATACAACAAACAATGTTCGAGTGTTTTTTGAACGATTGAGAAACTGCTGTAGCGATACCCACTTTGATAGGCATAGGCATTTCCACATATTATATTTTCCTAAAAGTAAAATCTAAATACTTTTTGAACGTCAAAACCACGGCATAACAATCAATTAAAGTAAAAAGTGTTTTGATTTATGCGGAAAGGGCGAATAAAAGAAAAATGTTAAATAATATAAGTCTAAATATATTTGTCGATATATTACGATCATTGCTGCACATTACAAAGCCACACGGAGTCGGTCGATAAGTCTATAAGTCACCTATTCGTGCACTAGTTCATGTATTTATTTTATACTTCTAACTCACGCTATGTGTACGGTCTGCTGCAGGTCGATCATGTGCATAGATACTTACATGCTGTCTATACTTCTATTAATGTTAAATACGAATCGATGCACGCACATTGCTTTTAATAATATTTATAATTCGAAAATAATGTTCGCGTACGCATGTTTAATGTTATGATGCATAACATGATTTAATAATGATTGTGATCCACATTAGCGATCCGTGAAATTTTCGCAACTCATCAGGAGATGGAGCCACAAGTATTCTAAATCACCCTCTCGAAGTTTTCTATATATAATTTTCGTGTCTTGCAAACTTTGACAGGAGACTCGCCAGGAACATTGTTCTATTTAGCCGACTGCGTCACAAGGGTGGTATTCGAGCGTATGTACGAGTATGTATGTATGTTTGTTTTTATGTATGTCCATTTCTTTGGCATGCTCTACAGCTTAAAAAGCTTGACAGTTTGGGATGTATGACATATGTTTAGATTCGTCTCAGTTTGCAGAGTGCCATAGGCTATATACATTTTAAAAATAGCGCCTGGAAATATAGGAAAAAGGGCGGAGGAATACTTTTTTTACGATTACGACAATATGGATATCAAATGAAATATAGAAATCTAAATATATATTATAGTACTTGAAAATTTTGACAAAAACTCATATAAGCGTTAAATTAAATATATATCATTATGAACAAAAATTAGTTTTAATCAGTCGGGTTTTTGTTTTAATGTTTTTAACGATGTTACTAGTTCGCAAATATAGCTTAAATCTAATGCTACAATAATCGAAAGAGCGACCATTCACGCGAATTACTTCTAACCGGCAACTCGCTTAGCGCGTCTTATGAATGTTATTTGAATTTGGCATAAATTGTAAGTCATAGCAGATGAAACGTTAGCAGTTCATTAGGGCGGAGAAATCGGAAATTGAGTTTTCGCCTATGTTTCATTTATTGAAATATGATGAAGTATTTTCTATTTTAACCATTATTTCGGGTAGTCGTTTCGTAGTAGAGTGAATGTGATTGTACCTTTGTGATTCTGAGACACCATTTCTGCCTTTATTTATAAAAGTTAAGCAATATTTTGGAGTGTGTGGTAAGCCTGACACTTTTATGAAACAATCCAGAAGCTACAATAACAATGTACTCATAACCGACGTTTTTATAACATTGAGGTACCAAAACCTCTAAGTCTAGATAGAAAGGGGTCACTGCGGTCCATTGACACCCGTGCCCAACTTCACATAGAGCATGTTATAGTTGAATCTGACCTCACAAATATTATATGTTACTTCTTGTTATATGTTACTCTTCATGTTTACTTAATAAATGTCAGTCTTCTAACATCCATAAATTTCCACAAAAACACAAAACTTTTTGCTAGAAATCGATGTGGCGGTGATAGATATCCAGGAAAACCGTACTGATTCTAACACCCTTTGAAAGTGTACCGGCGATAATTTTATTAAGGGCTCTTTATATATGCTTGGTAGTGACCTTCCATAATAAGAGAGGTTTTTTCCTTGTTTGCAAGTTCAACTTCATTAAAAAAATATGAGATTCCGAAATATGTATCAAATACCTAACGTTTGATTAAAGTAACAAAAATTGTTTTTGGAATTTGGAAAGCCCATGACCAAAAATTCCTTGACCCATATTCAAGTTCGAAGGTGAATAAGGTGCCAAATTCGCCGTACATTGAAAAATGTGGACTCTAATTGGACATTCGAAATAGTTAGGAAATGGGATACCCCGATTTTCGGTGCTAACATATCAGGTGAAATTTAGGCTGATTTCAGATACATGTTACATTTATCATTTTGAATAATGGTTATAATGAGTATTAATTTTATATATAGTTTTAGCAGAGGACACAATGTGAAACATAAAACTATTTCTACAATACAATATGGAAGCCCAGGTTCTGAATTATCGTTTGCGTTTTTTATCAATGAATATCAATCAATGAATATCAATATGTACACATATATTATGTATTATGTACACTAGTCTCACTAGTGTAAGTTTATTTCTTATTATCTTTACAAAAAATGTATCTACTACCGTCACATCTAGTTTACTTAATAACGCCAGTGATAAATAATGCTGCATTTTGCTTTTAAACATTTGGGAATTCTTAAATATGAATAGCTGTATCCACGGTTTCAAAGTATTCTGAGTGATTAAAACAGCGAACTGCTTGCTTTATCAACAGTAAGTGGTCACTACCGTCCATTGACATATACGACCAACTCCATGTAGAACTGTGGATTTATCTGAAGCCGATTACAGAAATATTGCCATTTACTACCGAGATGGTCGCCATATATGTAGGAAAAAAAAGGCAACCACACTCTTACCAGGCTACCTCTCTGATCGGACCATTTGCTACTACTTAGCAGAATGTCAGAAGTTTCATCCTCACATTGATATAATTGTGTTCACAGTATTGACAGAGGATCCACGGTTCGCGGAGCCGATCCCCAACGTGACGGTGGCGCTGGGCCGCGACGCCAGCCTGCCCTGCGTCGTGGAACACCTCGGCACTTATAAGGTAAGACAACAATTTTATAAATTTTTATCCGACTGCGTGACTCAAGAGAGGTTCATGTGCTTATTAGCCTTTGTTTTGACAAATGTACGGTTGTACCTTTGTAGTTCCAGAGACTTAACGTTTGGGCCGATTTTGATAATACTTACGTGATTTTTTTAAATGTTACGTTTGACACTAAACACATGGTTAAAAAAGTTAATAACGGTAAATAACTGAATAAGTAAAACCGACTAAGTGGTAGTCAGACGCAATTTAAACACGTTTTTTTGTATGGGAGCGAAATTGAAATATTTATTTTATTTTGGTTTCATCATTTATTTTAAAAATAATATGAAACTAGATATTCCGTAAATATTTCTAACGTCTACCTGTTGCTGTTATTAATATACAGTAAAAAATCACCTTTTTTGTATAGGAGAGCCACTTTAATATTTATATTATTTAATTATTGTTATATCAGCAACATCAATACATCATCTGTGAACGTTTCAACTGCTTAGCTATTACGGTCCATGAAATACAGCCTGGTGGCAGACAGAGAGGCCAACGGACTGTGATAGGGTTCCGTGTTCACTCTTTGCGTGTGGAACCCCAAAAATAAGGAAAGTTAACAAAATCTTTAAATATTTACGTAAAATACATCTGCTATTTTAATTCGTTCAATTAAAAACTATATTAAACTGAATTATACCAGCCGCAGACACAAAAAAGTTGGAAAAGTGTGACTTAATAGAATAAGTCGAGGAATCTTGAAGTTAACCGAATATATTTCGAAACAAGATTGCATCGGCGCAACTTTTCCATCCGACAAATTTTCCTTATAACTTCTAACCTTACGCTTCGTTCAATCGTATCGTGTGTCTTGTACTTAAGACTTAATAAACACTTAGGACAACAACAAACACGTTACTGAAGCAATATATAAACAATTAGGGCATTATGCAAACACGACAAGCGAACACTTAATACAATAAGTAAACATTAATGGCGATATGTTAATTTATGGTAACGAGTAAGCACTTAAAATAATTCCTTATTGAGGAAATAACGATGCATTATTAAAAATCTTAATATTATTGTAGGTTAAAATCGCAGTCGCAAGATTTAAGTATTATTTCGAGTCTCCAAGACTTCCATTGCCTACATGTAACACAAAGATTACTACGACGTTCTCAACAATATCACATATATGTAGTTATTAGATCACTGTGCTTTTCCCTTTATATATTTATTCGTTATTACTCGACTGCGTCAGAAGGGGGGTAATGTTTTTCTAGTGTATGTATGTATGTTTGTTTGTTTGTTTGTATGTATGTATGTCTATTTCTTTGGCACGCGCTACAGCCCAAACGG